>NW_019379671.1:387246-430320 GCF_000648655.2 Copidosoma floridanum
GAAATAGTAGTTTTCCTACGAGTTTGAAAAGTCTTTGTTTGTGAACCGAGAGGTTTGCGGCCCGAGCCGAAGGCGAGGGACGTAACGAGGTTCGTAAAGGAGACTTTTCGAACGAGTTCCGGAAAAAATTATTTACCTCGAAAAACACTTTGATGATTTATGAGTTGGGCTTGCACCCCTTTATTATAAGAAGTAAAAAAGGATCACGCACTCATTCTTCACTACATACAAATAAATTTACAGACTCCATACCTTACACTTCGCTCCAGCAGACATTAACATAATTTTTTTTTACATAAAATCTGGGCTTAAATGCTAGGTACAAAATATGTATTTTTGAGTTATTATTTACATTCATTGGCGTAACCATTAGTACTTCATACTGTCTTTATTCTTGTCATTTAGATCTCTTTTGGATGATAAGGTACTGTACTTGAGCGCTGGCATGTTTGCAATATCACATGGCAACTTTTTGTTCCTCTAAGGTTCAGATCAATGGTTTATTATACGTATATTGTTTTCGTTTTGGATTTACTTTTATTTATCTAACAGCATAAATGATTCAGGTGCTGATATACCACTTTTCTTACAGATTTCAAGATATGGTATATGTAAGTGTATTATTTATTTTTCAATTATTTCGTTGTTTTGCATTTTGTTACAATTTACGTAATAGTTTCTTATGATTTTTAACATAAATATACCAGTCCTAGGTACTTCCACTTTATCATATAAAATTTTGTTTGAGTAGAACTTTTGGTATTCATATTCAGGATTACGATATGTGTTTAGACAAGCTCTGCGGAATTTTCTTTCAAATACTTTTCTTTCCACACTGGATGCACTCTGATTAAACCAGATTGGGTAGAATATGTGAGTAAGTATAGGCCAAATGAGTAGCATGTAGCAAATGACTTTTACTATTGAGGTTAAATGCTTATTGTGGAACAGCTTGCCCAGAGCCGAGAAGGCTTTGCTAATTTTGATGAGCCGAAAAGGTGGCTGTTCAGGCATGCGCATCAGATGGTCTAACTTGACCCCTCGGTATGTAACACATTTTTGGTGCGAAATCACTGGTGGTTCGTTTGGATCCTTTTTGATTCCTATCTGGAAATCGTTCCAAATAGCTTTTTCCGCTTGCTAGGCGACTTTGTGTCTCGTCTAAATAAAATG
Organism: Copidosoma floridanum; assembly: GCF_000648655.2. Next base: position 388,420 of record NW_019379671.1, read on the forward strand.
ATTTCACATTTGGAGGGATTGACTTTTAGAAACCATTAAGTATAGTAATTGTTTATATTGTTTACTAGTAGCTCAAGAGTGTTTTTTGTTTCATCCGGTGTGTCAGCACTTACCTATACAATGAAATCATCCGCAAAAAAGTAGCGTATTTTTTATGTTTGGTTTAAGTCAAATAGCTTGTCTAAGCAACTGTCATAGATGTTAAAGAAAATGAGAGCATTGACATGTTTAGATTTTTTGTTATCAAAATTTGTTGTGTATAGCTCTCTGTTTTAGAGCAGATTGAATAAGATGTTAATTAAATGCTCTGGAAATTTTTTTCTAGATCATTAAAAAAAATTAACCCTTTTATCCATATTAAGTAAAAGACTTTTTTGATATTGATTAGGCAGGCACCTATGACATTATGCTTATTTAAATTAGTCTGATACAACCTTATGTAGTGCGTGAACCGTTGAATCTTTAAATTTAAACCCAAATTACTTTTTTGCTGCCTATAATTGTATTTATTAGATACACTTGAAGTTTTTCTTTTAATTTACCCTCTTGCGACTTTTGGCATGCTTAAAATTTGTGTGACCCCTAAAGTGTGTTTTCTGTCAACTTTGTTAAGTTGTAATATATTTGTTGGCAAGGTAGTTCGACGTCCGATAGCCCTAAAAAGGACCAGTGAGCTGAATAAGTAAATTCCTTCTTGACTGAAGTTAAGAGCAATCGTGACTGCCTGGATACCTTAGGGTGATCTTCTCTGGCCTGCTGTTGAAGCCCCAGACTGATCGGGAGAAAAATTAATAAGTCCGAAGCTTTGGAGCTAGTTGCAGAGATATTTCCCAATGTCATGTTCCCCATGTTCAGGATGGACGTAGACCTAGGTTACTTGCCCATTAGAGAAGAGTGCTGTCAGTTACCAGGGTACCCAGCTGCATGACTATCATCTATATTTTTGATGCAACTCGATGAACTGCTGGTAGATGTCAGCGGAAATTTTTCGAGATGCTCCGGCCTTTCATAACCACACTTGTTTAGTTTTGTTGCAGGTATCTTCGATTTTAAGTCGACGCCACCTAGCGGATTTTACTGAACTAAAGTGAAAAGCTGGCACATTTTTGCAAAACTTTGAGCTTATTTATTGCTACTGTTAATCAATTTTTAAAGATTAAAACTGTACTAAAATCATCTAGGACTTTTCTCTTAAAAGTTTTATCTAATCTCGCGTCCCAGACATAAAAAAGCAAAAAAACTATTATAAAGTATACTCTCATTGCAAACTTAAAATTGAAATAAAAATGGAAAAAAATATCTTGTTTAACTCCAAGTTTAACCCCTTTTGTATTACCTATCAAGCCATCTTTTATAAACCAGTAGTCATCGGACAACTAAGTTCGGACAAGAACTGACTAAATCCGAAAATCCTAGTGCCTTATTTACAGAATTCATAAGTAATATTGAATCATACTGTATTTTCACTGACGGCAGTAAGATACAAGAAAACAATTTTGCAGGGTCTGCAGCTTTTTGCCCCTCTCTCAACCAAACGGTTACTAAAAGTATTAATAAACTGGCTTCAATTTATACTGCCGAATGTTGTGCCTTAAACGAAGCGCTTGATATCATTGTAAATAGCACTATTGTCAACTCCGCCATTTTCTCTGATTCACTTAGTGCCCTTCAAGCACTGAGCTCTCCCAATATTACTGTGGAAACTAATAATTATATGGTTTCTCTAAAAGATAAAGTATACAAATATACTACCGAGTATCCTAATCATGAGATTATTTTTTATTGGATTCCTTCTCATGTTGGAATTTGGGGAAATGAAAGAGCTGACGATCTTGCTAAGCTGGCACACCGTGCCATACACGGACTTACGTGAAATTTTTAAAAGTAGGATGTTTTCTGATACTAACAACACACTCAAGCATCAAGGTCTAGATAAAGGAGTGTACTACTTTGAAAATATTTATACATACAGCTTAAAAATATGGTTCTGGCATAAAAAATTTTCACGTAAATTCATTACAACGATAAATAGAATCAGAGCAAACCATTATAATTTGGCAGAATCACTTGCAAGAGTAAGTTTTATTAACAATTCTTTTTGTAAATGTAATCTTGCACCTGAAGACATAAATCATATAGTATGGCAATGCTCTCTTTATGATAATCATAGGCAAAAACTTATAAAAAACCTCGCTCAGATAAATATTCATTTACCTAACACGGTGTGCAGTCTTGTAATAGAACCAAACATTAAAGCTTGCTATTTTCTGTATAACTTTTTGAATCAATGTAACCCTAATATTTAGTCATAGGTATACTTTAACGTAAGCTGTATTGACTTCTTTATGAAGTCAGAAAAAGTTAGTTAAAAAAAAGAAAAAAAAAAAGAAGTAAAATATACGCGTACGTAGACATAACGTCGTATCGAGTTTTGACGAACGAATCNCGTTGTAGAAAGCCTTTACTAACTCCAATAACTTAATATCTTAAAAACTTTCAAATAAAAAAAATAAAATATTCCAATTCAAAACAGATGAAAATGGCAATCCCAAGCTTCTCGGCAAGCTGTGTAAGATATCAAGTTCACTCGCAAAAAAAGAAACATAAATAAAAGCGCCACAACTCATTAAATTGCCCGAAAGAAAAACTCTTGCTCCATATTAAAGCGAACGCACTCTCCTTTCCTCACTTTTTCACTCCTTCTCGCTTGGGTGGTTGGCTGTAACAGCGCTACAATAAAAAATTTAATCAAAATGCCCTCTTGGTAATTTACAGCTAGAACAAAAGCAGTTTTAACCCTTTTCCTCTGGGGTAAGATCGCGGGGGTATACGCTCCACTTTACTTACGCTGCACACAGTTGCTTGTTAAAACAACAGCGGCTAAGGGAGTGAGTTTTTTCGCTACTCTTAAAGGAACCGCTTCAATAATTTTTTCTTCTTTACTAGAATTATGCATAAAAGTGTCGACTCTGGCATGTAAATTATTGTTGAACAACGTACGATACAGAGAAGTTTAGTTGCATGAATTATTTTTTTATGAAGTTGTTAGCTACACATAACATCAATATACTTTTAATACAGTTTCGTGATACGTTTATGGCATAAGTTGGTATGAAGTTTTTGAATGTTATTTCAACGATACTTATCCATGTTTTCATTTTTAATGTATTATCAATATATGAAATTCTTTTTCAATCAAACAATAAAATCCTATTCAAAATTATCACTAAAGATTTATTAAACTAGTTGTATGACGTGAGTCATGACCCGTCAATACTTGTATCAATTCTTACGTAACGTATCGAAAACTGATTGTTATTGTCATTAAGCGTTATTGTTTAGGACTTAATTACCTATACATTTAGCACAGAGGCTTGAACAAAAGTAAATTAGTATAATTACCTCACGAACCTTTAATAGTAATCTAATAACTAATGAACTTTATCCCTTGTATATTCAAAACATGATAAATTAAAGGATGTACTGCTTTTTGTTATTATAAGTATCAAAAAACATTCCAATCTTTTTAACAAGTGTATTCAGAATGGTATGAGTCACTATTGATAAATGTATGTATAAGCTTGTAATGATTGATTTACTATTGCTATTATTTATAAAAAATTATATTAAATTTTTATCAAAAAAGTACTTTGCCTACGTTCATTTTTCTAATAAACAGGACGTTAATTACGCTGTTTGTTCGAAAATATTGTCAGAGGAATGTTAGTAATAGCTGATTTGTTGGATGGAATCTTTATAAAAAAAAAAAAAACAGTAGTCATTTGACGAAAGAAAATGTAGATATCAAAAGCTCAAAAATCACAAACCTAGAATAAAATTTAAAACAAACGTAAAGTAAGAAAGGGGTGAGGAATAAGGAGATGCGGGAGTCGGGTAGATGAGCCCCACCAAAGTCGTTGTGTGACGATGGGGACAACGATATGGCCCATTTGCCGAGAGCTCCCGAAATTTTGCTACCACGTGGAAGGTACGGAGGGGTTGCCAGCCATAAAAATAATACCTCTTGTCTTCACTCCTTTAGAGTCACCCTTGCTTTTTTTCAAGCCCCAGCAAGTGTCGTCCCTCGTAAATTGTGAATTAGAACGAACTTTGCCCATTACGCACGGATCTGCTCCGTCTTTTTTTTCTCATTCTTCTTTGCTGTAGCTTCTCACGTTGAGCGCGGGAAATTTGCTCAGCCAGGACTCCACCAATTGTCCCTTTCTTCTTATTGTTGTTGCTTTCTCCCATCCCCCTCAATGCTGAGAGGTAATCGAACGGATATCTCGTGTCTTTTCCTTTGATTCCACCGCCGCCACGCCGTTCAACTCTGTTGCGTCCTGTGATGATTCTTACGCAATTTTCTTACAACTTACCAATGGATGCGAGGTGTACCCTTTGTCTTCGTCATATTCAATTTGCAGGGGATACTTTTCAACAATCGTGACGTGAAATTCTAGAAATCGTTTTAGTTTTTTTTTTTTTCAGCACCGCAGAGCTATTTTGAAATTGCAGGATTATTTATCAAAAAATATTTTAGTTTAAATACTTATAAAAATTTTTTTTCTATTTTTTTATCAGGCTTGACTTAGTACCTTGAATTATATCTAGTAGAGCTGTTTTCTGTGTGACAACGAATATAGAAATTTTACTTTTACTAATCACCTAACGATAGTTTTACAGTAGAATACAAGAATTTTCAGAATTGAGAACGTATAAATTATTGTATAGGTAATTATAATACAATTGCGAGTACGAAGTCCAGTAACGTGGCAGCGTGATAGTATTTACTTCAGATTAGCATGCTTGAATTTTCAAATATTAAAAATTAATTATTTTTGTCGATACACCTAATGTATTTTGATTTTATTTAGCCTCTTTTATTCTATTTTATAGCTTTACCAATAAATATGGGCCAGAAAATAACGGAAATAAGACATGTGTATCTCAACCCTCACGGAAAATGCTCAAATTCACATTTCTTCCGGCTCATCCGTTACGAGATGTTCTTATGGTTGAGTTTTTGCTGTGTATAGGTCAGGTGTGCAACTGGCCGCCCTTATTTTACCCTTCAAGCATATTTTAAATGTTATGGAAGAAAGATAATTTATAAAAGTGGCCGTTACTGACGAATCGACCTCCAAAGTCGATAAGATACATTGTTAAAGTGACTAGTGGCACCAGCTCTCTCCTCTACTCTCATGCACCCAGCAGATAAAATTAAGCAGTGCTGCCAATAGTGTGATATTGACCACAGATTTTCTTTAAGTCACAGCACGCAGCGTTAGGACAGTTGCGCGGGAGCGCACTTTGCGTGCGTAGAAAAGTGGAGAAAAGTGGAGGAGCACTTGCCTACTTTTTTTTTTTTTTTTTCGTAGAGAGCGTTTAATATTCAAATATAAGTATTCATGGCTTATGTTTATAGTGCATTCATAAACGTAAAAAATTGGACTTTACAATGTAAATTTTATATGATAGATGGCCTTGTTTAGGCACTTGAATCTTTTTGCTTTCTGTGATTGATTTTTGTTAACATTTATTAGTATTGAACAAGGCATTTTGCTTTATAATTATTGATGTATAAAGGTGAAATGGTAGTTTTCCTACGAGTTTGAAAAGTCTTTGTTTGTGAACCGAGAGGTTTGCGGCCCGAGCCGAAGGCGAGGGACGTAACGAGGTTCGTAAAGGAGACTTTTCGAACGAGTTCCGGAAAAAATTATTTACCTCGAAAAACACTTTGATGATTTATGAGTTGGGCTTGCACCCCTTTATTATAAGAAGTAAAAAAGGATCACGCACTCATTCTTCACTACATACAAATAAATTTACAGACTCCATACCTTACACTTCGCTCCAGCAGACATTAACATAATTTTTTTTTACATAAAATCTGGGCTTAAATGCTAGGTACAAAATATGTATTTTTGAGTTATTATTTACATTCATTGGCGTAACCATTAGTACTTCATACTGTCTTTATTCTTGTCATTTAGATCTCTTTTGGATGATAAGGTACTGTACTTGAGCGCTGGCATGTTTGCAATATCACATGGCAACTTTTTGTTCCTCTAAGGTTCAGATCAATGGTTTATTATACGTATATTGTTTTCGTTTTGGATTTACTTTTATTTATCTAACAGCATAAATGATTCAGGTGCTGATATACCACTTTTCTTACAGATTTCAAGATATGGTATATGTAAGTGTATTATTTATTTTTCAATTATTTCGTTGTTTTGCATTTTGTTACAATTTACGTAATAGTTTCTTATGATTTTTAACATAAATATACCAGTCCTAGGTACTTCCACTTTATCATATAAAATTTTGTTTGAGTAGAACTTTTGGTATTCATATTCAGGATTACGATATGTGTTTAGACAAGCTCTGCGGAATTTTCTTTCAAATACTTTTCTTTCCACACTGGATGCACTCTGATTAAACCAGATTGGGTAGAATATGTGAGTAAGTATAGGCCAAATGAGTAGCATGTAGCAAATGACTTTTACTATTGAGGTTAAATGCTTATTGTGGAACAGCTTGCCCAGAGCCGAGAAGGCTTTGCTAATTTTGATGAGCCGAAAAGGTGGCTGTTCAGGCATGCGCATCAGATGGTCTAACTTGACCCCTCGGTATGTAACACATTTTTGGTGCGAAATCACTGGTGGTTCGTTTGGATCCTTTTTGATTCCTATCTGGAAATCGTTCCAAATAGCTTTTTCCGCTTGCTAGGCGACTTTGTGTCTCGTCTAAATAAAATGATTTCACATTTGGAGGGATTGACTTTTAGAAACCATTAAGTATAGTAATTGTTTATATTGTTTACTAGTAGCTCAAGAGTGTTTTTTGTTTCATCCGGTGTGTCAGCACTTACCTATACAATGAAATCATCCGCAAAAAAGTAGCGTATTTTTTATGTTTGGTTTAAGTCAAATAGCTTGTCTAAGCAACTGTCATAGATGTTAAAGAAAATGAGAGCATTGACATGTTTAGATTTTTTGTTATCAAAATTTGTTGTGTATAGCTCTCTGTTTTAGAGCAGATTGAATAAGATGTTAATTAAATGCTCTGGAAATTTTTTTCTAGATCATTAAAAAAAATTAACCCTTTTATCCATATTAAGTAAAAGACTTTTTTGATATTGATTAGGCAGGCACCTATGACATTATGCTTATTTAAATTAGTCTGATACAACCTTATGTAGTGCGTGAACCGTTGAATCTTTAAATTTAAACCCAAATTACTTTTTTGCTGTACTTTATCATTTTCACAGAAATAAGTAGTTAAGTTGATCGTTTCGCAGTGATGATTCAAAGGCTTTGCTTATGCTTGGTAACAGGCTTATGGGTCTATGACTTTTTAAGCCCATAAGATTTTTTCTTTTTTTTCAGTATTGAGACGATTTTTTTTATTTTTGAAGCTTTTGGGTAATATGAGTTATTTATGACGTTGTTAAAGATGATCGTATGATTAATTATGTATTTTAGATTGAGATTTTTAAAATCTATGTTGGGAACTTTATCAACTTCCACTGACATTTTACGGTTTAGTTGTTTGAGTTTTATTAATGTATCAATTTATTTTACGAATATAACTTGCTTGTTGTTAGTTGGATTACTGATATAGTTGAATTATTAGGTTGAAATTAGATACCACAAGTCTCGAGTCTATCTTACACAAATTGGGCTTGGATTAACCCTTGTCAAATGTGTATTCGGTGGGCAGAAGGATGGTGAGTTTGTAATTAATTACGTTTGCATCAAACTATTCTTTTAAAAAAGCACCCCACAAATTTGAGTATAAATCACCCCAATATTTGTGTCTCGCATTGTAGTCTCCTGCTATTATATAATAATCATCGAATTTGGACAGGTTAAATTGTGTGAAAATATATTCATTTTCTTCTAGGAATATTTTTCTACTATGACTGGCTGCATAAATATTAAATACTGATATGATGAGATTTTTTGAAATATTTAGTATATAATTTTTTTGATGCACTCTTTTACGAAATACGGAACCAAACACCTTTACAGGATCAAAGCATCTTTTTGGCTGAAGCCTTACATTTCTAGTTATCCTGTTCATCAAATTTTTTATGATAATCATTATCAATCACGTATTATAAAAACCGTTTAAGTTTTATATCAGTAGTTTCATTTGAAAAACTGACATACGATTATCTTTTATCTTCGTTAGGGTTATAACCACAAAAAAAATAATTTTATCTGAGCTCAGAATTTTTTCTGTTCTCATTAATACTGCGTTGTTTTACTACTTTATAATCATATTCAAGTCTTGTTATTTAATGTTATACATACAGTATCAAAAAAATGCCTTGTAGATAATATCTAGGCCCTTAAACCTTTACTTAGAATAGCGGTTATTAACTTTGGACTACTGTAACTCGTTATAAAAGATAATACAGAGTTTTACCACCCATAGACATGGTTAGGAAACGCCAGACAAAGCCTTGTAAGCTACCGTGGTTTGAATCTAGATTAAAATTCAGGTTAAATCTGAGGTAAACTGTAACTAACTTTCTTCTCGACCAGACTTAGTGCTTTTATATCCAGCTATCATTTATGCTTACAACTCCTTAGAATTTCTGAAACAGAAGAAAATTGACTTCCGAATTCTTGGAAACCTTTTGTACAGCTGAGAAAAAGATATTATTGTTACTAATATTTTCATCCCTCGAGCGCGGTGCTTTCTCCGTAGATGACACTTTCCACCCGCTAATTACTTTCTGCCCATGGGTGAAAATAAACATTCTGACTCTGTCAGGCCCAAAGTTCGTTCCCACCAAAGGGTGACAAGTAATTAGCAGGCAGAATCTGTGCTCATGGGCACAAAGTTGCACTTTGCGACCTCGATACAAAAAATATCATTCTTAACTTAAGCACAAACATACAATTATCGCGCCCTTCAGGCGCGCAAGATGTACTTTCTGCCCTAGATATCAAGTATACTATTACTCTTGTTGTAAATATTCATTACCTTTGTTATAATCATTATTCCTATTTTTATTGTAATGGTTCAGTTGGTAAATTAATAATTCAATATTCAAATTGCCACGGCAGCCCAAGAGGGTGCAATTGTTGCTTACGTTAGGAATGATGATTATTTGATTATATTCCATGATTCACGCTTTTTACAAATGAGATTTATGCTATTTCATACCCATGTTATTAGCTTATATGGGTCATTACAGAAAAACTTGGACGATGAAAAAGTCATTTTGACCCAAGTTGAAATTAGTCTTATCATCACTTTCTTGCTCTCTCACGATTTGTAAGGTAAAAACTAAGAGAGAAAAGTGGTGGCACCTCCTAAATATGTTAGCATCTCTGAATACGTACAAATTTCAGATTCTTGGTAGTTACAGTAGTGCCACACTTTTTCAGAATTAAGATAATTTTGATGTTATTCAGAATTTTCTTCAAGTGTATCACGCCACTTTATTAAATTTTTTCTATTTTTGGCTAATTTTATATTTTGTTCTGTAACACTTTTTTTTTAATTTATTCTACTAGTTGAAAGTTTCACTTTTCTCGCTTTTGATTTTCTTTCTTTATTTACTTCAAAATTTTTCAATTTTATAGAACTTCGTATATTTTTTCTCAAAACCAAGGCCATTCTAAATCCTAACATCTATAATCCACGCGAAAAATATATCTGTTTAAATAATAAACAGCGAAATTCATTGTTTGGGGTTGCGGTAATGACAGTTACGGTATTTAAAAATCGTCTTACAAAATGGATTTCGAAACTAAATAACTATTTTAAAATGTTTCCCGCACATTTATAACTTGTTTTTACCATTTAGTTCGAGTTCTCGCCACTTAACGACAAGATACAGCTGTTTACGGTAATGACCAATTTCAATATTTTTTCAACTGCACGAAAAAAAAGACATTGTCACAAAAAGAATTTGTCAAATTTTTAACTACTTTGTAGGTTTATAAACATAGTCCATGCAAATAAGGGTAGATAACGTCAGTGGCGACCCCATTGAAGTCGGAAAAGCGATTGTACTGTAAGAATTTGCACGGGAAGTTTGAAACTAACATTAACAAAAATAATATTTTGATATATAAATTACCGTCACATTCTAAGAAAGTGCCACTTTTGTCTATTTTGGGGAAGAAGACCATTTCTTAACACCTGTAAATCCATAGCTTCACTGATGTGCTCATACTGCTCATGGCTTCATCATTAAGAACTACGCTTGTTATTCTGCTCTAGAACACTAATCTACCGGAAAGGGAAGGAATAATAAAAAATAAAAAAATGAAAAATTGAAAAAAATGGTAGTTTTCCTACGAGTTTGGAAAGTCTCTGTTTGCGAACCGAGAGGTTTGCGGCCCGAGCCGAAGGCGAGGGAAGTAACGAGGTTCGTAAAGGAGACTTTTCGAACGAGTTCCGGAAAACTGCTTTTTCGCCCGAGGAAGTACCAGCCTCCCAAAACCACCCGAGGGCGGAAAAATAATTTTTCTGCCAATGCCCCCTTCATAGAAATCCATACGGGCTAGCTAATTTTTACATTATTGTATCTTATGTTGTAGAAGCAAAGTATCGACACCAGGTCAGTCACGTTCGTACATTAAAAAAAAAAGTTAAAAGGTTACATGCTTTTTTTATCATCCTTGTGTTAGTATCTTAAAGGATAAAAATATATTACAATTTGATTATATAAATATGCCGGCGCTCCGGTGCCTTTGTAGTAGGTGCGAGTCGTAATAATACATCGATCGAAACCTTTGACCTCTGCCTGCAATCTTGTTCCTTTGCGTCGAAAAAGAAAGAGAAAGGAGAGATGCAAGAATAGTCGTCGGCTCACGTGTTTGTATCAATCGAGACTCAGGGAGTCATTACACTGATTGCAGCATTTTTTTCCCTTACTCGTGTATGAGAAGATTGAACAAGTATAGAAAGATGAACACGATGAGTGTATATATGTATGTGTGTATATATATACCTACACCAAGTATTCTTGATTCGCAGTCCTATTACGTTTGCACATGTCACAGTACTCACATCAATTTTTTTTATTGCCTCTTTCTTATTCTCTTTTACTCAATGCTTCTTTGGTACTTTATCTTTCCGTTCATACATGAGCTTGGGATGTTTCTTGTATTTGTTTTTTGCCCAGGCACATTGTATTGATATTTTTGGAGACGATGGTGTCTATAAAAGTCCTACATTAGGAAGATTAGAGCACTGTTGTCTTTTATAGTCTGTCACACGTAGTGTAAAAGAAACTATTGACAATTACGTGATCTACAATAGAATTTTTTCAGAGAAAATTGAAGAATATATTACACGTTTGACAAAGATTCAATAACAAGAGTTTTTAATATTATAAAGATATGTATATATGTCCTTATAACATTAAAAAACATACATATACTGCCTAAAAACGGGGGCACAGGTTATTAAAGTGGGGTACTATTCTTCATGAGAATGGAAAAGTGATTTCCATTTCCAAATTCAAGTAATGTATAAAATAGCTTAATAAAATTTTATAATCTTGCAACTAAATTTTTAAATATACATTATATGACATAGTTATACGTTCTTTTTATGTGCAAGCAACTTATGAAGAGAATGACCAGTATTATCGATAAAAAATAAAAGAACAGAAGATATCATTAAAGCTGAGACAGTTAAAGAGAATGACTTTAATGAAATTCAACTTCCAGAATATGAAAAAGATACTTCATGTCAAGTGTGCTTGTGTACTTTTCTGAAACAACAGCCCCGACTTATTTAATACGATATAACCACACTCAACTCTGGCTGAATTGGAGCAGTATCCCGTTGAACAAGTATAGGTACGTTGTACGGTGAACTAATCTCACTGTCCTTAATAGTAGGTGAATTTCTATAATCCATTGGATCCATCTAGGGATCAGTATCATACTGCTGCTAGTGTAACCGTTAAAAATCTTATCGTAAAATACATTGTATGATACACTACAACCCATTTTGTCTGTACTGAATCCTTTGAAATCTGAATAATCGCTTTCAAAATCACTATCACTTTCCAGACTTTCGTTATTGTTTTTTTTTTTTTAACCATTTTCACCACACTGTTTTTTTCTCTTTGAAATATACAAGGATGGAATGGCTGTACTTTAGAGCCATCTTTTTTTAACTTTGTCTGAAACAATATATTTTTACACTATTCTTTACATGCTTCAACTTTATTTTTAACTAACTATTTTACATTATCATTTGCTACACAAAAGTCGGTGCCAATGGAATAATCAGAGAAAACTCTACTGCTGAGAGTTACTTTCTCTATTTTTAATACTTTCATGCGTCTTCTTCTTACAAAAACTGTCACTAACTTTCCATAACAATTTCATACTTGTAAATTCTTGCTTTTCTTTGGAAATGCGTGAAAACTCAAGTGCTCATGTATGCAGGCCCAATTTCTGCATGAAAAAATGTGCACCGCAGTTGCTCTATCTAAGTGTTTAAATGAAGCGCGCGGTGGCTCAGTTGGCAAGGTCCTGAATCGGCATCCGGGAGACCGCGGTTCGATTCCCGGACAGAGTGCGTCTTTTTCGGGCAAGTACCTCTGCGAAGCTTCACATGTGCTAATTCACTACGCAATGCTCCTCGAGGAGAGCTTAGGCAATCTCCTTGCAGCATAATTGCCTAATTTCCCCCTACCCCCCTCCCAGTAATAGGAGGCCCCCAACCTCTCTTCTCTTTCTTCTCCCAAGTGCTACGTACCCTCAGTAGTGCACTCTATAGAAGCCAGCACGTAAAGCACTATAATATTATATACATCTTACTAACATATAAAGCAAAATCGCTACAACCGTTGTAACCGCTAACCACTAAAAATACTGAACCAATTTTGCTAAAATTATGCACTCTCTTTCTTGACACTTCCTAGGTGGTTTCAGTATAGTTTTATCTTAAAAAATTTAATAACAATAGCAATAAACAACCACAAACTTTTGCAAAAATACGCCAGCTTTTCACTTTAGTTCAGTAGGATCCGCTAGGCGGCGTTGACATAAAATCGAGGCTACCTGCAACAAAATTAGACAAGTGTGGTTATAATAGGCCGGAGCGTCTCGAAATATTTTCGCTGACATCTACCGGCAGTTCATCGAGTTGCATCGGGAAAATAGATGATAGTCATGCAGCTGGGTACCCTGGTAACTGACAGCACTCTTCTCTAATGGGCAAGTAACCTAGGTCTACGTCCATCCTAAACATGGGGAACATGACATTGGGAAAGATCTCTGCAACTAGCTCCAAAGCTTCGGACTTATTAATTTTTCTCCCGATCAGTCTGGGGCTTCAACAGCAGGCCAGAGAAGATCACCCTAAGGTATCCAGGCAGTCACGATTGCTCTTAACTTCAGTCAAGAATGAGTTAACTCATTTAGCTCACTGGTCTTTTTTAGGAACATCGGACGTCGAACTACCTTGCCAACAAATATATTAGAACTTAACAAAGTTGACAGAAAACAGCTTTTAGGGGTCACAAAAATTTTAAGCATGCCAAAAGTCGCAAGAGGGTAAATTAAAAGAAAAACTTCAAGTGTATCTAATAAATACAATTTTAGGCGTCAAGAAACTGACGCAGAAAATTTATCGAGATTAAAACAGCAGCGTCAAAATCGACAAGTAAAGAGTCCAGTACGTGAGAGATCAGCTTTTCATTGTACCCTCACAGCAATCTCTGAAATCTTTAAAGATCCTACTTCAGATTTTTAAATAAGTAGAAAATGTATTTCTGTTTTTGTGGCAATAAAAATATTGGGTTTAAGGTCCAGGACTTTGTTGCTCTGGTAATAAAATTGTGAGATATGAGAAAAATAAATTTTTTTTTAATATAAATTTTTTGGGGGTTTAAAATCTTAACAGCTTTAAAAAATAGCCGTTTTCGTGAATTACACTAGAGAAACTGTAAATCAACGGCTTCTTATGGCCACTGATTATTTTATGGCATAAAGAACGCACGGTACTTTTCAGCATAATTATTTTTTTGAATTTTTATACCTTATTATTTGACCAAATAAACTATATGGATTCCGAATAAATATGTTTTCAATAAGAAGATTTTTGTTCTGAGATGTATCAGGAATATATGTAAAATTTCTAACTGAAAATGTTTCACATTAAAATACATGTCAACACTCTACGGTGTTTTATTTAGTAAGTCTCGGGTGAAGCCGAGACGGGGGGTTGCTCGTAGAGATATAAATTTGCTTTCTATAGTACTCTATATCTACTGCTGCATGGTGAAAATCAAATGTAACACAACACGTCGCTTGATTTCTTCCAAGTCTTTAAAAAAACTTAGTAAAAATTGTTCTCCTTTCGTATTTATCCTTTTATACGTATATATGTATGCATTCGTGTACGTAAAACAACGGGCATAAGGTACTTAATATGTATACTATGTCAACCTAACCCTTGAAAATAAGAAAAAACGCTGTATCTCAAAAGGGAAGCGAAATTGGCTAACAATTTTTATGGGCTATCTAAAAGGGAACTACTGATCGAGGCGCACAAATATAGAGGGGTGAAAATTTCGTTACCAGAGGACAAAAGGATCAAGTTGACCAATAACCTTCAGGGTATTTTAAAGACTATGTCTCTTTCCTTGGAGCAACTGATGAGTTCAATAGACTTCCTGGTCTCGACCTGCCCGGCGGTAGCGTACGATTGGTTATTCAATAAATCTCTAGAGAACCTTAAACAGGAGGCCTTACTGTCTCTAGGCTTTAACAGGAGTTTCCGAATCTCTTTGACAAGGGACGCCCAGGAGATGATTCAATGGTGGCTAGATCAAAGATAAAAATCTGACAACAGCATTAGAGAATTTCGGTTCGATCTGATTGTCTTCTCGGATGCCTCTTCATTGAGATGGAGAGCCGTTTGTGGTCATCGTCAGGCTCATGGCTTTTGGTTGGAAGCTGATAGAGAAAAGCATATAAATTGGCTAGAGATCAAAGCAGCGTTTTTGGCCCTCCAATGCTTCACGAGCCGTCTATTTGATAAGCAGATTTTACTAAGAGTGGACAACCTCACGGCTCTCGCGTATATCAACAAGATGGGAGGAACCAGACATCAGAATCTCCACAGCCTTGCTAAGGATCTCTGGCTCTGGTGCATGATGAGAAGATGTTGTGTCTTTTTAGAGTACGTGGCTTTGAAGGACAACACAGCAGAGGAGTGCTCCAGGTTAAGCAACATGGAGACTGAATGGGAACTTTCATCTGTAGCGTTCGAAGAAATTTGCATTTCGTTCAGTACATCTTTCATCGACCTTTTTGCATCTCAAGTTAATTTTAAATGCTGGAAATAATGTTCATGGGAAATGGATCGGGGATCATGGGCAATTAACGCCCTTACAGTTCCATGGAGTGCCTAATCATGGTTCGCTTTTCCACCGTTGGCTCTAGTGACTAAGATCTTGAGAAGAGTTAGAGAAAAGATATCTCGAGGTATTCTGGTGGTTTCCTGGTGGTCTTCCCAGTCCTGGTTTCCGGAATTTAAGCGTACGGAAGCCCGTATGGCTCACGGTTCACCCGTGGCGCTAGCTGCACCTCGCAGTTCTTGTGTACACTTCTCTTTTCTCAGCGTGGCTCGTGACGACGACTTAAGGCGAGGCAAGATACTTCTTTGCACTTTTCTCTTTGTCTCGATCCTGCCCTACCGCGTAATCAATATTGTACATAGTAGTTTTAAGGTTATAAGTTATAAATCTATTGGCTTATTAAACTGTAATGCGAACGCGAATGCTATATTAAAAGGTAAAATCTTTTTTTAATTTTTGTTGGTAGGTACTCAGATATGCAGTAGAAAACACAATCGCTTGCCTATTTTGCAGCTTCCAGCATTGATGGAGACAAGTTGCATCATTCAAACTGTCGGGAATTTAACAGCTTTTAAGTTTTAACTGCTTTCTCAACACTAACAGTTACAAAATACCAGGACGTTTTTATTTGTTTTTCTTTACCCTGTGCTATATCACCATAGTACTGGAGAAGCTTCCTTGCTGCAGTCACACATCTTAAATTTTGCAACTGGTATAATAGTTGAATGCAATTTTTTTATTTCTACTTCATGGTGTCACAACGCTGCTGGTACAGACAGTCTACTTTTATTCAGGATCTGACCAACGATATTTTATTTGTAAGGTAAGAGAATGTTTAGTTTACGTTTACGGTAAGGGACAATTCGTTCATGTTCTTGCAGCTTCCTATATGAATGAATCCAGTTCAGCTTCTGTAAGACAACAATCTACGACAGTTTTATTAACTGCTCTATCGTTGTCTAGTGGTGCACTGTGCTATATTGTCGTCCAAAATATTTTTCGACAATGTGAATCCGAGCATCGAGATTCTACTTTTTGTAGGTGAGAAGTTTTTTAGTGTAGTTATCACTGATACTACAGCACTCAACTTAATGTAATACTCGTGCCTTTTTCACATCCTCCAGAATTTATGAAGACAGGTTATATCGTGCCAAGCTTCTCCACTGCCTGCTGAATAATCGGTCAATTTTTCATGTGTGTGTCCATACTCAGTGAAAAGATTTCAGCCAATTTTTACTGGTAAATGTTTAAATATTTACTGCAATAGTAGCTATGAAAAATTGTTGCATGCATAACCTGAATTTAAGAAGGTTAGGGAGTATCATTCAGAGAGGCGAGGAACGGGGAGTCCCCCCTGCCCGCGCAGATGTACCCTCTTTACCGCGCACCTCCTCTTGCACTTTACAAACTTGAAACTGTACAACTGTAACTTCTTATATTTTTGAAAAATGCCTGGCAAGGCTTGATTTTTTTTTGTCGAGCATTTTCTTTTTATACCAAGGTACCTATGAAAACATTTTTTTTTATTCCAACACATTTAGAATATACCTTAATTTCAATTAAAAGGCAAACCTAACCTTGTTCTCTCATAAGAGACCGTGTTAAACTCACAATATTTCATAATTTTTTTCTCGAAAATTTCCCCTGGTGAAAAATCTGAAAAAATTCATGTGCACTCTTAACATGCTCAAATATAACATACATTTTTTGGGCACATTTCTCCATTTTTAACTTTTCTCCCAAACCTCCTTAAAAGCTTACTGAAATCCATTCTTTTAGGTAAATTTCAGGTAACGCTAACGAGATCATAAAAGTCAGCTTTTGTCTTGTGCCTTGCCTATGTATTGTTGTCTAGACTCATCTAGATGATTGCAGCCGCACGTACACTGATATTTGGAGTACAGTTCATCTTCTGTTGATGTGTAGACTACTCGACTAGTTCTACGCACTTAAAGTTCACAAGGTAACATTTTTTTTTTTTTTTTGAGATGCATAGAGCTGTGTTAAAAATAAAATTCATTATAGTTGTTGTCATAAATTGCAGTGTTCAATAAATGATCGTCGGTATCAAAGTTCTACTGTCAATAATCAGTAGATACACATGTAGAGATTTCGATTCTTCCACAGAATGGATGATATTATAAAGAAATATTTTTATATGAATCTGAGTAACAAACAGATTTGTGCTTTGTTACAAAAGGAATACGGAATCAAAAAATCAGTTAGTAGTATTAAACGTTGTTTGTACAGAGTTGGTTTGAAGAAAAAACATTTTACAGAAAGTAAGCTGGAAGATATTTGTCATGCAATTTACGATGAACTTGATGGAGCAGGTTTTAATCTGGGCTATCAATCTCTTTGGAGAAAATTGAATAAAAAAACTTTATCAACTGTTAAAAGACAAACTGTTTACGAATTACTACAGTTGATTAATCCTGAAGGCTTATCTTACAGATTGCGTAACCGTCTTCGTCGCCGGGAGTACTTGAATCCTGGACCCAATTACATCTGGCATGTGGACGGTTACGACAAGTTGAAGCCGTTTGGATTTGCGATACATGGATGTATCGATGGTTACTCCAGGTATCTTTTGTGGCTCAATGTTGCGAACACAAATAATGATCTACAGGTAACAGCTCATTATTTTTTAAATACGGTGTTATATGACAACTGCATACCAAGAATCGTTAGGACCGACAAAGGTACTAAAAATACAATTATTGAAACGCTTCAAGTTTGTTTACGCCAAAATCACGATGACCCAGCATCTGGAGAAAGAAGTTATTATAAAGGAAAAAGCGTACACAATCAGCGCATGGAATCTTACTGGGGACAGATGAGACAACATTCAGTCGATTTCTTCATTCAACTTTTCAAATGTATGGCACAAGACAATTTGTTCGATGGCTCGGAATTTCATAAAAACTGTTTACGATACTCTTTCGGAACTTTAATTGAACAGGAGTTATTTTTAACTCAACAATTATGGAATGAGCATCATATCAGACGACAAAGGGAACAAAACCATGTAAGCGGAAAGCCAATTATTCTTTTCTATCTACCAGAAGAGAAGGGTACATATGATCTTCGAAAACAAATCGATAGAGATACAATTTTTGAGCTGCGTGATAAATTCACAGTAAAACCAGAGTTGGTAAATATTGAATTAAAAACTTTGGTTGACGAAGCTTTTCCAGATGAAACTGTACCAAAAGATGTTGACGAAGCTATTGAATTGTACATCAAATTAACAAAGAATGTGGATAGCACTGTGCATACATAATTTTTTTTTCCATATCCCCTCTGAAACTATTTCTTCACCTTTTTTTAGAATTATAGTACGGCATATCTCCCTTGTACTACAGCTCTGAGATAAAATAAATACTGTAATTGTTTGTACGCTCGCCAAAAAAGAAAGTATGTGGATTAAGTTCACGGTTTCAATTAGCAGAGATTGTAAAACAAGAGCATGAATAACTATAGGAAGTATTTTGTTACAATTATCGCGTAACATACACGTCTACAACGATTTCGTTTCTGCGAGAAAACAAGCTTGTAATAAACAATGTTTAATGTATGGACCTGTAAATGCAATAAACATATTAAGTACAGAATTTAATTTTTTTTTGTGGTACAGACAAGGTAAATACCATTTTTATTTTACAAAATATTCACCAGCACATTACATTATTTTCTGTTTTATATGATTACCGCCTAATGCACCGATAGTGGTCGATGTTCGTCGTACAAGTAACAATGTAAAAATTAAGTTAAAGAAAATTAATACTTATGAATAAAACAAGGTACTTTCAACATCTAATGTACCACACTTTCCTTCGATTTCGTTCAATATTCGTTGTTATACATGTGCATAGTTTTTTTTTTCTTTTTGTTACAAAAATATTTATCCAAATTAGTTTTGATTTGTGTAAATACACTTTTTCGGAGTTAATTGCGTAATATCTAGTTATCTATAGTTAACGCGTTAGAATGAAAGAAAAATTACGAATTACGATAAAAAAATTAAGATAATATTACTTAGTACTACAGTCTTTTAAGTGCGTAAGATAAATTTGAAATTTTTTATACATTTTACACGAAGATATTCTATCACTGAGTTGATATTTGAAACACATTTGTAAAAATAAACATAACTGCAAAGGTACTTGAAGCATGTCAGGCTCCAATTTCTTTTTCATGATGTTTTCAAGTACTTCGAATCGCATGTCAGGCCAAATCATGTCCCCTGTGAATAATTCGACTATCACGCACCCTAGAGACCATAAATCAGAATGTGTTGTAGCGCTTTGTTTATGAAGTTTCAACTCAGGTGGCATGTATAATAAAGTCCCACGAGGTATCAGCTGTTGTTAATAAGTATTTCGGCAGATCTTGAATCCGGCTGAGGCCCATGTCGCACACTTTAATCTTATAGTCAACACTGACTAGGATGTTTTCTGATTTTATGTCCTTATGTAAAATCTGTGGTCTGGATTTATGAAGATACGATACTGCAGAACACATTTGCATTGACATATGAACTTTGTTAGTTTTAGTAAAATTCAATAGCTTTTTAAATATTGCATCTCTTAAATTACATTTGCCAAAATGTTCCATAATAAAGTAGGAATGAGTTGCATCTGAATGAACAGCTAACAAAGTTACAATATTAGGATGTCGTATGCGATCCATAATCGACACTTCCCGTTTCAGATATTTTTCTTTGAAATTCTGTCTTATGACCTTAACAGCAACTTCCGTGTGATTTCAAGTACCCTGATAAACATTTCCAAACGCTCCTTCACCAATTGCAAAACCAGAAATATTAATATCATCTCTCTGAACAATTGGAACAGAGAAATTTAAACCGTCCCATAAACTTTTGGCCACTAAATTTTCTTTTTCGTCAGTCCGTTCTCGACTACATCATTTTGCATTTGGATACCGTGTTTAAAACCTTGATGGTTAACATTGCAGTTTGCCAGTGCTACTGAAGCTAATTCATTTTTCTGCGGTACATGACCGATTTTTTTTTATGTAAATAAGTACAATCTGAGCTGACCATTGGATACCTTAATTTTGTGGGAAAAGCTCCAGAAATCGCAAGGGCACCCTTACGAATCCGTGAAATCGTCAAAAAAATGTTCCCTGTAATTTCCTAAGCACTTCTTACTTCCATTAAAGTAACCGATATTGTCTTCATTTTGTAATTCGTTGACACACATTTTTAGAATATCAGTGTAGGTATAATGAAGGTCCACTTGTAGTTTGATTTTACTGTGCCCTGCGTTTGGCATAAGTCTATATTTTTTATCGTTCACTCCTTCGTGTTTCCAACCAAAAGTGACATCTTTTGTTTGACTTTCATCCTAAAATTAATTTTAGTAAAATAATCTTTATATTCTTACTTAGCACATGTAATAAATGTTAACATTAGTACACATTCAAACTAATAATTTACTACTTTTTTTAAGGATTCATTCTTCTTTGTTTGCATATGTTTCTTTATAATACTCATAATTTCCGGTGCATGTTTACATTTATTTACGTCTGAAAACAAATTGACATCAATTATTATAATTGTAAACATTCTAAGCATGACTGCTGAACGTCCGCAACATAAAGGAATAGCACGTTAGATATAGTTCATCATGTATCCTCGGTACAAAAGCCATTGCCCAAAACGTAACACGAAAGAAGTTTAAATAAAGAAGCGTAAATTTAACATTTTTTAGAACATAAATTACTAACGCTTAGACAGTTCCGTCGGGCATACAACATTAAACTCTGCTATTCCTGGTGGTAAGTCACAAAAATCTCCAAATTTCCCAACACCATAAGTAATCCCCTTAGCCTCGTAAGTTAATCCCGTAGCATTAGGATAGTATGCTGAGATCGTTTGTATGCTGATTTTCTTCTCTTTGGATGGTAAATGATACGAAGTCTCGTCATACGTGATCTTTACGTGATCCATGTCCGTTTGTTCACATAAGCCAATCTTATAGAATACAATAAATAGGCGAGGCACAAGACAACAGCTGACTTTTATGATCTCGTTCGCGTTACCTGAAATTCACTTGACAGAATGGATTTCAGTAAGCTTTTAAATTCAGGTTATGCATGCAACGATTTCTCATAGCTACTATTTTAGTAAATATTTAAACATTTACCAGTAAAAATTGGCTGAAATCTTTTCACCGAGTATGGACACACCGATGAAAGATTGACTTATTATTGCATTCAACTATTATACCAGTTGCAAAATTTGAGATGTGTGACTGCAGCAAGGAAGCTTCTCCAGTACTATGGTGATATAGCACAGGGTTAAGAAAAAAAAAAATAAAAATGTCCTGGTGTTTTGTAACTGTTAGTGTTGAGAAAGCAGTTAAAACTTAAAAGCTGTTAAATTCCCGACAGTTTGAATGATGCAACTTGTCTCCATCAATGCTGGAAGCTGCAAAATAGGCAAGCGATTGTGTTTTCTACTGCATATCTGAGTACCTACCAACAAAAATTAAAAAAAGATTTTACCTTTTAATACAGCATTCGAGTTCGCATTAAAGTTCAATAAACCAATAGATTTATAACTTATAACCTTAAAACTACTATGTACAATATTGATCACGCGGTATAAGCGCCTTCTGTGCAGCAAACTTATTCGATGGGAGCCGTCTTCTGAATTATTACTTTCTCCTTGCAGGAAGTTGGAGCACCCACTGGCGGAAAATCTTATCCTGGTGGCAGGGATTGTATCCAGCGAGCCTACGAATTTAGAGGCTTAGGAAAAGATACTATAGAAATCCTGCTGGCATCTTTGGTGGATGACACGTGGAAACAGTACAATGGAGCTCTACGCTTGTGGTGGATTTTTCGCTTGGTTCGAGAGCGGAATTCATATTAGACAAAGGTTAGCGAGATGCTGGACTTCCTGACCATTCAATTCGAGAAAGGGGTGGCATTCTGGACATTATCGGCTTATAAAGCAGCATTGCTGCTAATTAACCCGGAAAGTTGAAGGGACACGGAAGTTTTGTCTAGGTTTTTTAAAGAAGTATGCAGGAACAGACCTACAGCTCACAGATACTCGTCCACATGGAATGCGGGAATTGTGCTGAGGAAGTTGGAGCAATGGAATCCAGTGGAGAAGTTATCCTTGCAAACTCTGACATATAAGCTGACTATGCTACTCGTTTTGGGCTCGGCATTCAGAACTCACACACTGGCCTTGGTAAAGATCGAGAATATAAGATTTTTTAGTAATCGGGTCGAGATCAGGGTGCTGGATCTGAGCGAAACTTCTAAGCCTGGGGTCTGTCAGCCATTTGTCTGTTTCGTCCTCTTCCAGAATAGGGCTCTTTGCATTTTACATACCTTGAAAGTGTATTTGGAAAGGCCTACAGAATGCAGAAGCTCTGTCAATCAACTGCTGATATAGTTTCAAGCTCCTTATACAGCAGTCCCTAGAGATTCCATAGCTCATTGGATTAAGACAGTCCTAAAGGGAGCAGGCGTGGACGAAGGCTTCACAGCTCATTCAACTTGTCATGGGTTAACGTCAAAAGTCTATGACCGGGGATTGAAAAGTGAGAGCAATCAAAAATGATGTGGGATGATCAGAAAACTCTCAGACGTTTTTTAAATTTTATAATAGACCAATTATGGACATGGAAAACGATTGTGCCAGTGTAATGCTCCAAGACTAAACGGAACATTTTTTTTCTTTTCTTTGATTTGTAATAATTCGGGCTTGCTTATACTTAGATTATTCAACTTTAATTATGGACCCATTACAAGATGGAACAGTACCTTCTAAATAAGCATAATGTTATATAAACATGAGACTGAGGCATAGTCATTAGCCGGTAAGACTACATTTAGATTTGTGATGTTAGTAATATAGCATTTGATACTTGACTGTGTACCTGCTTTAAGATTTAATAAAGATCTAATGATATAATAATATACAAGCGTTCGTATGTCTAAACATCTACACATAGTGATATCCTCGAACAAGACAAGGAAGTATAATTGTAGATTAAACGAACGTCTAGTGAATATCAGAATGATACACTAGAAAAAAGTTGGATGGACTGTTTGCTCATCTTGACTGTGTCGATATAAATCGAGTTTAAAACATTTGAGTTAGAAGTTTCACTTTTGCCGGGGGTCCTGAGACTCACAGCTGGCTTTTTTAAAGGACGTTTATTATTATAAAAAAGTGTGTACATGACATATGTTTATAGTCCATTCTTAAACACACAAAATTGGACTTTAAAATACGATCTTATACTTATAACAGTTGGCCTCATTAAAACACTTAAATCATTACAATTTCTGTGATTGCTATTTTACCACTTTTTTCGAAATAACATGGAACTTTACCTCACAGTTATTGATGTGAGAAAATGAGAATATAATCATCCAAAAAAATACTTTAACACTGTGTGATTGGGTCTTTACCCCTTTCTTATATAAAATGAAAGTAAACAGTAAATGAGTTTAAAGTATCACGTGCTCTTACATCACTATATAATTTTTAACCACTAAATAAGAATTTACACTCTTCACATCATACTTTACACACCAACATCCTTTCTTACAAGAAATTTAATTTAAAACTATATAGATCATATTTTCGTAATGAGGTACTGTACTTGAGCACTGCCGCGCTTGCAATATCAAATGGTATCTTTTTGTTCCTCTGGTGTCTGGACCAATGATACAATATTAGTACATTATTCTTATTCTGAATTAAATTTCTTTGTCTTTGGGCCTGAGTAAATGCGAAACAGAGTTAGTGCTATTATAGGTATGGTTTAGCGGATCCGATACCAGGCGCTGGGAAGGGAGTGCGCCAGCCTTACCAGAGAGGAGTAGTCCCTAAAACATGGAACTTCTTCGGAGATGCTCATTAGCTTGGATACGATGCTTTATCAGAGAGCGCCGGCTTTACCAGTAAAAAGTGGACGGTCCTGAGATATGGAATCTTCTCTGAGAAAATATTACACTGCAGTGATGAGTAGATCCGATGCACCATTGGTGTAGGGAGTGCTAGTTCAACTGGAAAGATGTGACTACTGCTTCACCAGAGATATTCCCATTGTTCCCATAATGTCATAGGTATGATATCGGTTAGGTAAATGGTAACTGGATGTCAGCAATTTATTTCTAGAACAAATTATAAGTTACTCTAATACATTAGTCATGCTTAAAAAGTAGAAAGTTATAATATTATAAGTGCATTGATTTTTAGGATTACGATGTTCGATAAAAATGGATGTTTATATACCACCTTCATAAAATAGTCTAGTAAACAACTGAGACTTCTCAAAAGTACGAACGAAATTTTAGTTTTTAAATATCATACTAATCGATGGCTCCGAGTAACAAGCGTATCTACGTATTTGTAAATGTAGTTGGATTTTAAATAATACTTAACTAAAAATACTGCAAAAATTTCCTTACGTACTAGAAGAGAAGTGCTAAAGCCATTGTTGTGAATATCATATAGCTTACTAGCATAATAATACTCCATACTAACTCAGTGATTTAATTATTGCAAGCATTAATAGCAAGATAGCCACAATGCCTGCAAAGGGATAATATTAGTCATATATTATTTTGCATAAATGGTAATAATCAAAACAAACATTGTTTACAAAAATTATAAGAGTCATTTACGTACGTAGTATAAAATAATTTCTATCATTTTCTGAACTGTATCAGGAATTAAACGTTTTTTAACAACCAGAAAAAATACAAACGAAATGATAGCAAAATCAAAAGTAATCATGCCGAAACCCGGGATTGAACCGGGGACCTTTAGATCTTCAGTCTAACGCTCTCCCAACTGAGCTATTTCGGCCGACAAGTTACGGTAACCTATTAGACGTACAAACAGTCGATCGCTACACGTTTTTTTTAACGTCTGTAAAGCTGAACATAACATTTTTCTTTAAGAATAATTTACTTCTTTTTAAAAATAGGGATGTAATTAATATTTTTCATAACTTTTATATTTAAAAATATCATCGTAAAAAACATTCTGGCAAAAAGTCTCAATAATAATTTTTTTTTGACAGAAAATAAAAACAGATATTTTTTACTTAACAGACTAAATAATCATGTATGTAATGTTTTGGTGTTTGAATTTAGTAATAACGATGTTGGGTTCATGTGCTTTAGAGAATTTTTTATCAACTTTTCAAAGCCCGTAGGTTAAGTGTAAAATAAAATCTGCACTGCTAGAAAATTTTGTAATTCCAAGGTGTACGTGTACGATGTTTTGATTCAAGAGACGGATAAAATGGGTGAATGTCTTTTTTCCGAAAATTTATAATTCTTAAACGGTTATTTTTTAAACTGTATAATAAGAAGAGTAAAATTTTTGATTCTATAAAATTTGTTATTCGTTCTTATAGGTTGTACCTAATGAAAGCTTGGGACGATCTGTTGTGCGTTTCTGGCTAAAACATTATAGTAATATAATAAATAGAAATGGCAAAACCACTACAGCTAATTTCTTTGAAATATTAAAAAAGGTATAAATTGTAACCGTTCATTTTTTCTATAGCAATCGAACTGTAGTATGTCTTTGAGTAGATAGCAGGAAAAACAAACAGAGAGTAAGAAAATAATCACACTTACATATATAATGTACGTAATATGTATGCACAAGGAGAACCAATATAGGGCAACATTGCTAAAAAGTTGTGAGGAAAAGACAAAGGCTCGAGTAAATGGTATATACCTATAGACGACAGCAAGTTCTACATCACACTAAGAATTTTTTATGATCTCACGCTTTTTCAAAAAGCTAATTTAAGCTGATCATTAGCAGATTATCCTAAAATCCTCATGTCCATAAAGCACCAAAGCTTGTAATGGAGCCGCTATATGATCGTCATATGAGCTAATCAAGGATGAACAAGTCTGATGGATCTCAATTCTATAAGATCCTTGACTCTGCTAATTTAGTTGACCAACTCAAAAATTAATTATACCACGATGCTATAAAGTATCATGTCCGATTTCTTTGGAGTATTTCTCTTTCTATCCGTTTCTCTCTCTCTCTCTCTCTCTCTCTCTCTCTTCTTACTTAAACTTTCCCCATATCTGTCTATCTCCCACCTTCTCGCCTATGTTTGCGAAGTATAAACTTGAATACACTATATAAATTTTTTTTTTTTTTATATTACAGGGCTTTACGTCCGGCTCCTATAAAGGGCACTACACAGGGCACTTAGCACTTGGGAAAGGGACAAGGAAAGGGATGGCCCCCCATTACTGGGAGGGGGGGAGGGGAAATTAGGCAATTTTTGCTGCGAGTAGGTCGCCTAAACCCTCCTCGAGGAGCATTGCGTGGTGAAAAAGCACATGTGAACAATCACAGAGGTACTTGCCCGAAAAAGTCGCACTATGGCCGGGAATTGAGCCACGGTCTCCCGCGTGCCAATCCACGACTTAGCCGACCGAGCCACCGCGCGCCCAACACTATATAAATATAGTAGACAATGAGAGATGTCGACTTCGTTAAGCCATTGGTAGTAATACAACTCAGTTAAATTTTACTATGTATGCAAATATGTGGAACGTCGTGGTGCTCAGGTATCCGCTTCTCTGCCGTCACAAATCTTCAGTAATCAGTAATTTTCATATCGTACTAATTGTAGTAAATCATTCGTTGAATAAATTTTTCGTTACTAGAGTTGGTATTGTATACATTTGCAATGACAATCACACAATCTATGCCTAGCGTGCTTGGTATCGAAATCCACTAGTCCTTACCTAGATCCTAACACTGGTTTGCATTCACCCATGTCACGCTCCTTGGATTTTCAGTTCAGATAATATAAGCCTAGGCATTTAGGCCATTGCGGCTCTTGCCTCGCAGCTATAAATATGTGCTCGTTGGCTTGGTCACATGTCATATTTCGTAGCCCAAACGCAAGCTCTTGCGGGAATTCAGTATTACAGTTTCGTGCTCTCAACGCAAGGGAAGACTGCATATATGTGTACTCAGAGCCAAGCAACCCTCCCATGCGTTGAACCCATGGATTTATTCTGAAGGAAAAAGTGCCACGGAAAAACCCGCCCCGAAATGGTCGTGGTAATGTGGGAATTTTTTCTGATGCCAATAGTTTTAGAAAAATCTACGTTCACCGAGGATCGAACCCACGGACCTCTAGAACGTTGTTGTATCAGTACCAATCACTCTGACCACTGAGTCAACACTGCTCCTAATATGCATAAATTATATATAACTACGCATGACAAGAGAGATTGTGATAACACATACATCCTTAAATGTTTAAATAATACTTATAGAAATAGTTAACAAGATAACGTACATATAAGCTGAACTGAGTTTTTCTTCAGTAGAGAGCCCCCAGTTCGATAGTAATTTTATGTAAAATCAGACTATGGAGTGAGTAAGAGTATTAAAAAATCACGAGGACTAGGTATGGTTAGACCTTTCAGAACGATACGATAACACCAGTGTAGTAAGATAGCTCACCCCTACGGAACAAATATTGAGTGAGGGCTGTTCAAAAGTAAAGACAGATGTTGATACAAACCCGTATAAACAATAATTTGCTATCAAAATAAATATGTTACAGTAGCATCAAATGTACAAATGCTCGTTTTAAGGAGGTACCTTAGCAACGAAGTTACCGAATAGATTTCGTTCAAACTTTGTACAATTGATGCTTTAAAAATATAGAATACACCTTTAAATTTTTGTTGCCCTGGGTTATTGGTTAGTTAAAGAGAAAAATGTAATATGCACTCTTATGAAAAAAGTGGAGATTATAAATTAGGAAGGATATAAATAAACATACGAAAAAAGTATGGTAAAGAAATTAGGCAATGAGCTTACCGCTGAATCCAATGATCAATCAATTATTAATGACATTCACGAAATTTGGTTACTTTTGATGCCATGTTGCGTTGGCGCTGTTGGCGGAAAATACGAACGTAACTCCAAAAAATTTGGCTTGGCAAAACATAGTTCTTTTTTTCGTCATAAGTACGTTATTAAGTAACACTTGAATAATATAATAATTTAATTAATAATANAATAATACTTTTAGAATACTTTTGAAGTTACAATCTGAACAATGTACTCTTAACGAACTATTTGGAGCTTGAAAAAGGTGACATAGCCCTCATTCGTAAAGGATGATTTAAGTATACTTTGGGGACAGTTTTCGAACATCTAAACGAAATCTTTCAAGTATTCGATGTTAACTCTTTTGGACTATCCGTGCCGTCTGGGTAACCTACGGAAATACGACAATTTGATATATTATAAACAAAATTTTTCAAAAATTTTTCCGGTTACCTATGTTTTTCACTACGGTATTAAAAAAATTAAGTTACAACCTACATCCTATGTATACTGATAATACCTGACACTTTTGGTTCGAGTTGCAAATCATTAATCTTAGTATACCTGCTATAAGCGCTCTAGTTAAAAGAGCGAATTTCAAGCACGAATTTCTCAAGATTTTGCTATGTTCAGGATATAAAAACGGGTACTCTTAGATTCAGCGTAATTTAATCTATTTAAGGAGGTATTTCAGCCACGAAGTTACCGAATAGATTTAGTTCAAACTTTTAACAATTGATGCTTGAGAAATATAGAATACACCGTTAAATTTTTGTTACCCTGGGCTAGTTAGTTGAAGAAGAAAATGTAACATGCACTTTTATGGAAAAAGTGGAGGTTCTAAACATTTTTATAAATATCTCAAAAGTTACAAAATAGATCTTGATGAAAATTA
Source organism: Copidosoma floridanum (assembly GCF_000648655.2). Next base: position 417,562 of record NW_019379671.1, read on the forward strand.
GGAAGGATAAAAATAAACATACAAGGAAAAGTATGGTGAATAAATGAGGCAATGATCTCTCCTCTGTATTTAATGACTAATCAATTATTAATGACACTCGCGGGACTTGGTTACTTTTGATGCCATGTTGCGTTGGCGCTGTTGGCTGGAAATACGAACGTAACTCCAAAAAATTTGGCTTGGCAAAACATAAATTTTTTTTTCGTCATAAGCACATAATTAAGTAACACTTAAATAATTTAATAATTTAATTAATTATAAATAATTTTGGTTACATAAAAAATACTTTTGAACAAAAAATTACAGACTATTGAAGACTTGAGTGTTAATATAATACTACTTCCTTATCAATCTAGTATTCGGTCAAATCATTCTTTTATAAAAGTATTCATTCTGCTTATATCATGTTGTGATTTGGTTACACGAATGAGTCCTTTGGAATCTTCTCCAAACAAATCTTTAATACCTTTTAAATTATTATTAATATATCGATCTATAATATCTGAGAATGAGATATTAGCATATACAATTTTCTTTCCAATAAAAGCTCATGTCATGTTTGCTCTTATGATCGTACGTCATACGTCACCTACGCGTCTCATCGAAACATTTATATAGCGCTAAGATTGGTAGAGAAGTATTGTTACATTTTTCTAATGAAATTTTTCAGACGTTTCTAGGTTGGTACTCTATAGCTGAGGTATCTCCTTAATTAGTCACAAACGGTACAAGGAATTCCTGCGTAAGTTTATTATTAATGAGATAAGAATATAAATCGTCCTTAACTTCATTTGTTTTGTTGTACGACTTCTGTGTGACACTGTAACGGTGCCCCACCGTTAGGCCAAGTTAGTAGGCTAGGGCGGGTAGAGAAAGGGGGAAAAAGAGTTCAAGGGACCTAAGTGGGAAAGTAGGGGTAAGGGAAAAGAGAGGAAAGCCAGGAAAGGAAACGAGGAGAGATCGATTAGCTTGGGCCTTTTGGTGTTTGAATTTAGTAATAACGATGTTGGGTTCATGTGCTTTAGAGAATTTTTTATCAACTTTTCAAAGCCCGTAGGTTAAGTGTAAAATAAAATCTGCACTGCTAGAAAATTTTGTAATTCCAAGGTGTACGTGTACGATGTTTTGATTCAAGAGACGGATAAAATGGGTGAATGTCTTTTTTCCGAAAATTTATAATTCTTAAACGGTTATTTTTTAAACTGTATAATAAGAAGAGTAAAATTTTTGATTCTATAAAATTTGTTATTCGTTCTTATAGGTTGTACCTAATGAAAGCTTGGGACGATCTGTTGTGCGTTTCTGGCTAAAACATTATAGTAATATAATAAATAGAAATGGCAAAACCACTACAGCTAATTTCTTTGAAATATTAAAAAAGGTATAAATTGTAACCGTTCATTTTTTCTATAGCAATCGAACTGTAGTATGTCTTTGAGTAGATAGCAGGAAAAACAAACAGAGAGTAAGAAAATAATCACACTTACATATATAATGTACGTAATATGTATGCACAAGGAGAACCAATATAGGGCAACATTGCTAAAAAGTTGTGAGGAAAAGACAAAGGCTCGAGTAAATGGTATATACCTATAGACGACAGCAAGTTCTACATCACACTAAGAATTTTTTATGATCTCACGCTTTTTCAAAAAGCTAATTTAAGCTGATCATTAGCAGATTATCCTAAAATCCTCATGTCCATAAAGCACCAAAGCTTGTAATGGAGCCGCTATATGATCGTCATATGAGCTAATCAAGGATGAACAAGTCTGATGGATCTCAATTCTATAAGATCCTTGACTCTGCTAATTTAGTTGACCAACTCAAAAATTAATTATACCACGATGCNCCCTTGTGCTTACTGAATCTATTTTTTTACTATCGTATTACTTTGGTATTCATTTTATTGCATATTAAATTATTCTTATTAAACAATTAATTCACAAATAGTAGATCTATTAATAAATAGTAAATATTCATATAAATTAGTATTTAGTTCGTTTAAAAAATAAAAGGTTAGAACAATTTTTTTTTTTACTCCTTTTCAATTCTGTACATTTTTCGTAGTTTAAAGATCTTTTTTTTTTATTTACTTCAAAGATTTTTGACAATTTGTACAGTAAGAAAAAAAATACGAAAGAGGGGGGGGGAGATAAAATAGTTCTAACACGATATAAGATGATGAAAAATATAAAGGATCTCACATGAATCAAGTATTGTGAAAATAAGGCGTCGACAAAAGTTGCAGAAAAAAATAGGCAAAAAAGAACCATGAGTAGGAAGGAGCTCGCACGTCCAAGAGTTTTTACTGTTTTTTTTTACGAGGTGATATAAAAAGGAAGGTGCGAGAGTCTTTCGCCGCAGCCCCTTAGAACTTAACCTATTACCACTGCAATATTCTGTATACGTATACATACGGCCTTACCCGCAATCCAGTAATCAAACGTGTTACTATAAAACAAAAATAAATGGAGAACACAACCTCTCAAAGAAGTTTAATAAGATAACTCTGGTAATGACATTTATGCTACTTGTATTACAATTTCTCTGATACACAAATTTTTTGTTTGTTCTACTTTATTTACACTTTTTTTCATGATGATAATTGTCTTACCAAAATTTATACTCTTGAACACTAGCAAACCAAATCAATATCATTTTCAAAAAAAGTAGTATATTATTGATATAGTTAGTAAATTTTTAATACATCTAATAGTTTTTTAAATTAATTTTTTTTGAATGTTGATGAGAATAACAATTATAATATCTATTGGATGTTTCTTTTTTCCAACAGCACCTGTATATCAAAAAATTAGTTTGAACTCAGACTTCCTGCCACGAAAAATTTCTCCCTCTCTTATTCAATTATTTTGTACTGCAAGAAAAGAGATTTCAAACCACATTGTTAGAAGTAAAACTTTGACCATTCTAAGCTATTGTACATTATTAAAATAACAGCTTCCATGTAGATCAAACGAGGTGTCTACATGAATCAAATTTTTATTGACAGGGCTGTACTTATGGATCGACAAATTTTTAAGAAAGAAATAAAGGGTAAAACAGTTTTTTTCAAACAGATATTACACTACGTAAATATTACATTTATAAAGCTTAGTAATTTAAAGCATATTTAATGAAAATTAAAAAATGTTATTAAATTTATTTATGATGGAAAAGCCTAAATTATACATATTACCAGCAAATTCAAATAAATTAAAATATTATGAAGAACACAATTTACACATAGCGTCAAAGAAGACAAGGGGACCAGATAAGGTATAAAGATCGAATTAACAGGCTCAGGGCAAACATATTGCATAAATCCTTCGTCTTCGAAATTCTACTTATTCGTACATGCGTGAGAACACCACCAACATATAGAAGTACATCTCTTGACGTATCAGAAAGAAAAAGAAGACAAGAGTTTGATATTGTGTATGTATGTTGGCGTGCAAGGTGTGAGGGATCTTTATGAAAAGCCGTAACTCATTTTTCACAGCTGCTTTAACTTATTGGATTCTTCTGTTTCTGATAATACGCGAGCGCGTCTGTGTATGTGTGTGGGTAGGTGGGTGGGTGGATGTGTGGATATTAATATGGTAAGGAATGTTTTATTGCTGCATTTTTTACACAAAAAAAATTTACAGTTTATCTTGACGTACAATAAATAATGTCTATGTAAAACACTATGTGATCTGAAAGTTTTTGTTATTACAACGTGTAATGTTAATCAGGCATAGAAATAAAAATTGCATCAAATAAAATGTATAAACCAAATTTCGTACAATATGAAAACATTAGTGGGATAAAAAATAAGTTTAACAACTTTGATGTACCATTATCATTAATAATAATATTTGTTAACAAAACGAACTCTCAAAACTATGTAGTTTTAAAAAATATCATGAACCATTCTTATTTTTTTCTGACCTAATTTCTCTTTTTATTATCACACACGTTATGCAAACTTCTTGGAGTTAACCTTATCATGCTCTTGCTGCTGGTATCATCATTCTCATTTCGCTTACACATAGTAACCAAAACGTACACGTAGTAATACAAGTCCAATGAAGAAAAGAAAAATTGTAGTATTTACTTTTATTTTTGTATTTTTATTTTATTGTTGTATTTAGTTCCTTTGAATATTTGGATAAAGTTAATTTATTCTTTTTCACTTCTACTAGTATGGCAGTCCTTCAACAATTAGTTATTGAGTAGTCCAGTCCTACTGATCTTAACTTGCTTTTGACTTGCTTTCACTTTCCAAATCAGTACATTACTGATATCTAATTGCAGTATATTGATATCTCATAAAAAATTTAAGTTTTAATGATTATGTTAGAATCTTTTTGTATTAACAAGTAGTATAACACATAAAACATGACTCGAAATAAGCAGACAATTGAAATTATTATAAAGCAGTGAAGATATACAACGATGGATTTTGTAACTGATTTTTCTATTTGGACTAAAAAATTAATAACATGAATCAAAAGAGCGAAGAATTTAAAACAGATAGTTAACACAATATTTTTTTTTTAAATTAAATGACAACAAACAATGGTTTGTTAATTAACCTTACTTACAATGCAGTTTCAGTTCACTATACTGACTACACTACAAAAATGACCAAAGTACTTAAAAATGAATTTGCTCAGTTATTTGTAAGTCTTGTTAACTTTAATTATTAACGAATATTAGATCAAACGGTTACTAAAATAAGGTGTTAAATTACATAATATATTATGTACAAGAGTATTAGTAAACTGATTGTTTTGCGTCTAATAAAATATTTAAACCTATGTTTATTGATGACATGTATTAAAAACGTTAGTAATTCATTAGAAAGACTGAGTAGTAGCGTTATTTTACTTTAATTTTTTTTTTTTAGATGAAATTACTGTTGGTAATTGCATGAAACTAAGTCCAAGTTTTTAAAGTCCATAAAAATCACGATAAGCTTATTATTGGTGTGCACGTTATAAAAATCATCAAACATAATTATTAGAATGATCGACAAACTAGTCAAAGAGAAAATAAAGATACGAAAAAAATCTCAAAATGCTTGGAAAGAGCACAGATAAAAAGGAGAAAAAAATATTTGTAAAAAACGTGCTAGCAAATGATAGAAAAAATGCAAAAGTAAAGGCATATAAGAGAGAGAAAAAAAAAGGTGAATGAAGAAAGTAAGGGGTAAAAGAGAAGAGTAGATTTAGGCTGTTTGCAGTAGTGGAGATACGGGAAACGAGCCTCTGGTAATGAAAAGCGCGAGCCGAATACCAAGTAGCACGATATCTGTGCTCAGCTTGTTGACATATATCACGAGTTGAATCACAGACGATAGAGGAATAGGTCTTCCATTTCTATAATACACATACACAGTATAGTTGTGTAGGGAAGGTGAGCCCAGCTGCAAGTGTTTTTTCGTACACTACCTACCTTCTGCTTTTTCGTTAACCTCAAAGAAATCAATGGTTCAAAGAAAAATTTTACTTTAAAAAAAGTTTTAGTCGTTGATATGTTAGTATGAAATTTCCTTAGTAGTACACTTTTCACAGAATTATAGTTGCAAGTACAACGAAGAAATTCAAACAGCACACTTTGGCGCTTCCAAAAACCAAGTGTCTTTGCAAACAGGAGGTTATTATTACAAAAATAATTAAAACACTTTGACTTTTCAATCATTTTCTGTAATGTCTGACTGTTTACGGCACGATGCAAACATAGCGTGCATGGGCTTTATTAATGCCTGTTTTTGAAAAAATTTATTTCACAAACAATGCATTTTTAATCGGATGGTCCAATGACTAATTATAAAAATTAAATTAATTATTATTTGTTTAGATACTTTTGTAATAAACTAAATTTACAAAGTGCTTCTTGGGATTTTACAGCTGCTGGCCATGGTAAAAGCGCTGCAGACGCTATTGGTGGAATAGTAAAACAGATGTGCAATGATTACGTTACTTTTGGACAGAATATTTTGTGTGCTATATAAGGACATAGTTAGTTTTAGTCATTTTTCTGGTAGTCAAATTTATACTTTTATAGTGGAGGAAGAAGGTATACTAAAAATAGATAAAGTTATTCCTGGTTATTTGAAACCCCTGAACGGAAATGCGAAAATGCGAAAATTCATCCAATTTTATGGTCAAATTTAAAGAAAGAGCTGACGTTTCATTATTTGTTGTGTTCATGTATAATTTTTTATCTGTCTGTGAACATCATCTAATTGTAAGAGCTGTAAATAATAATAATTTTTAGAATATAAATCAAATTGATACAGGGTACAGAAATACACCATTTCAATCGAGTAGAGACTTTAAAGTTAGAGATTGGGTTGTGGTCATATATGATTAATGGTATTCAGGAAGAATCTAAAAAATTAAAAGTTTCTCACTAAATATGAAATTTCTAGAAAAAAAAAGTATTAAAGTGGCCGGAAAACCCGACATTCAAACTGTTTTTCTCATACAGGTAATGTGCAAAAGTCAGAAACCAACGAAAAAAATTTTTTTAAATATGTTCGAAATAAGCAATCATGCTTTTAAAATGTTACTTCATTAGCTTATAAGAGATATAATTTGTAATATTGTTAAACATAGATATGTAAGATTTTTTTCTCAAATTAAATGCACAAATAGTATTTTTTTCATAAAAGTCAATTTATGAGTAATTTGCCTAGACTCTCGAATTTGAATTAAATTTTGCATGATTTACCAACAGTTACGTAAAATTCCTTAGCTATATTATAAGCTACCTAAGGTACTACTATGAACTCTATTTATGCATTATACTATCAGTAAAGTGTCTAGAAAATAAAAAAAAATTTTTTTGAGGTGGCCTTTATAAACAAGTTTGGCTGGTTTTTGCTCTTTGAAAAGTAAAAAATAAAAGGAGATTTTCTTTTATATACTGGTTGCCGGTTTGGGGGTCGATCAGTGCACTCGGTGCACTTGGATCAAAAACGCGTGTTCTGGTCATAAATTCTGGTCGCTCTAAGCATACCGAGCACTCTGAAACACTGAATCCAACAAATACAGTTATTTTTTTTCTTTATTTACGAGATCTACTGCTACAACAAGCGTTTGTTAAAGTTAGTTTCTGCATACCCCCGCCAAAGTGCTTCATATCTGCCCTGCTCCAAAACAGATAATCAGCTCTTTCGACAAAGATATGCAGAAAAATAGTATACCCACCACGTTCAGAGGTTCAGAAATGGGCTAGATTTCACATTAACCACGTTGATTTACGTGAAATCTGCGACACTCTTAACCTCGCTCACTAGGTGCGTAATGTACTATATTTTTTAAGTTTTCTTATAATTTTNGTCTTTAAAAATATTGACATCAGATCAGACGGTATACAGCCAAAAATAAGGAGGAAGTTTTTCGCTCATGAAAAACCTCAACATCAAACAATTTTAGTTGGAACGCATATCAGAGTCCGCATTATGGATGAGGAGAGTTTTAGAGGCGACATTATACGAAGAAACATTGTAAACAGAAATGTACATTATCAGAAGCAGGTAAGGAAAATACTTTCTTTTGAATCCATGTAGTTAGTTGAAATATATTCCAATCGAAAAAATGTACCGTGAAGACACATTATTACTTGGTCTTAAAGAGTAAGATATAATATATTTTAAACGCACCAAGTCACAGTAACTTGATGTAATTATCGATGATCAATATCTGGACTTAATAAATTGTTATTATTAGTTTTTATTTTTTTTTGGTACTTATTCACTTGAGTAATTTCCACTTGGGCTATTTACACTTTCTTCATTCTGATTACAAGGTGTAAAACACCAGCCCTTCTAGAACTAGTACTCGATTGCATAGGTATATCAGCTGGTAAGATCAGCACCCAGTGAGCATGCTCACCCACGTAGGGTTCACCCGCACTAAAGGCTGAACAGCAGATGCACAGTGAAGTACAACCCCATAATGTGGACGTATCGCTACGCCCATCCCTCTGGGACTCCTATCTGGCAGATCAGACACGACCAGGCTCTGCCAAGTCCATCTACGAAGGTCATTTCCACCTGGCAGACCTGCAGATCAACCTCCTGGAGGTTTCAGCCAAGCCCAGTGGCCTGGTACACCTAAAAGAAAGGCTGCATCATGCCAGGTAGAAGCCCTTCACTGAGGAGAGCATGATCTACCCCCAGGTGGGAGATATGTCCCTGGACTATAGATACTGGTTGTGCCACAAATATGAGTGCAAGAGGAGACTACCTCTTGGCAGTTTAGATACAACCAAGCTCCACCAGTGCCTTCTAGGAAGGTTGTTACCACGTGATAGATCTACAGGTAAGACTCTAAGGACCCAGCCGAATAGATAAATTAAATGCAATAATTTTCTTTTAGAAAAGGGGATGAATTATTTGGAATTCTTCCCTTTTACTCGACAAAGTTGTAAAATAAAAGAGTGACTCCAAAAATAGCCCGTTTTTGCAACCTCGAGAATCGTCCCAAATTGTTTATCAAATCATTGTTTATCGTTTCAACATTCACCTGGTGAATTTTTAAGAGGGGATCAGCTTTGGTTTCTTAGACATAGGAGGTAGAAGATATTGAAATATTACTAATGACCGTATAAATCAGGTTTACAGTGAGTCTCACAAAATAAAATGTGTTTTCGCGTAGCTTACCAAACCACTATATTATTATGTTTTTTGGGTCACTGATTCCGAATCCGAGATCAGATGACCTTCTTAACGGATGGTTCAAGATCATTTGAAGGTCAAATCTGAATGAAATTCCCAAATCTAGAATACACTAGATTCCAACACTGATTCTCATGGCTGCAACTTTCGCAATTGTGTATAGAACATAATACTAATTTACAATTAACAATAGATTCATTGAAAGCAAACGATTGCAATCATTACAGCTCAAGATGAACTTGATTTATAATGAATATTATATTGGTCGAGGAATGTGTCTCGTTGATTTTTTATGTACAGGACTTAATTTTATCATTGACATTCATTTAGTCGCCTCTTCAATTTTCTGTATACAGACCTTAATGTTGTTATCCAGAATCCTTTTGAGTTAAAGTCAATAACTAGTGTTTTAAATGATTTGAGTCTCAGCTTCTCTATATCTGACTTTGAGAATAATTTTATACAGAAATGTGTATTTATTAAAATCCATAATTTTTTATCATATGAGAGTTGATCTTATGGGCTCCTGAGATACATTATTAAAGTAGTTAAAGCTAACCTGTTAACATGTATAAATTATACTACTCATAAGTATTAACTGTATATACAGGTACTATAGTCAAAGACTTTTGTCTTTTTATTGTAATTAAATAATCATCCTTTCAATCTATCTTTCCAATATGTTTTTACATTATTTGCAGTCTACGATTCATTACAAAAAATGCCTTACTCTTTGACATGTCTTGGCTGTGAGCATAAAAAGAAATCAAAGGATAAAAAATTTTTTTGTGTCAACAATCTGAATTTATTGGCTATCAATAATTTGAGAACTATTCATAATACTAGAAAACTAGAACTTGAAGCTATAGAAACAATTCCTCTGGACAGCAAAATATGCAACTGTGCTGGGACTGTGTTCAAAGAAATCCTAGCATTCAAACTTACTCTACGTTGCCAGATCTGTACATTTATAAAAAAGGCTTAAACTCACATAATCGATGTACATTTGGGTGTAAGAACCTATCAAAATAATTTGCTGTTCCTAGCAATAAACGTGAGATCCTTTGAATGAATTATAAGTTCTTTGTTGAGCCTAATGCCCGTATGTGCTCTGAACATTTCAATTATGTTGATTACTGGCCTTTAGTGAAACAAATATTTGAAGAAGTATCACCGACGGAGCAAAAAATTGTAAGCGATATTATGTTTGAATACTATCAGAACCAAAATAAAAATGTGGGTATTACATTCGATATCAATACACTGGAGACTATGGCAGATGGGCCTTTTAAATCTTTTTCTAGATTTGAAAAGAATAAATTCAATAAAATATGTGAATTCACTAAGAACTGTGAATCAAAAGACGTAGCTATTCTTTTAAGTAAAATTCGTACTGCACTTTCACATGAACAATTGGCTTATCTCTTTGGATACCAAAGTATTTCATCAATTTCTAACCATTTAAAAAAAGCAAAAAATTATTAAATTCAAAATTTGGTTCCTTACTATGAGACCATAATAGTTAATAATACTCAATTGGTAAAGAATTGGAGAGGTTCATGATTTGACGAAAAGACATTAACCGATGTATCAAATTAACGAAAAATTTTCTTGCCAAAATGAATGTGTAGAAAGTATAGCAACCCGAAAAATATTATTCCGAATTTTTTTTTTGCCGAATTACAANTAATAGCAGTGCATGTACTCGCACGTGCGTGTATATGTGTGTGTGGCTTAAGACCCACCAGTATATCGATTGATAATACTAATATTTCGATAACAGCCTTTACAACTAATATAGGGGTAAAAAGCCTTATTTAAGTTTTTAAGTAAACTAAGTAGAAATTGTTAAAAAAGAATTTTTGGTAATGTGTCTTTCTGTCGTCAACTGGCCTGTTAAAAACTTTTTAACTCGTGATTCCAATAAGTATGTGTTATTAATATCGGCTTACTAAAGTATTAGAAAACACGGCAGTGGAATATGGCGTACAATATTAGTATCGTCCAACAAACAATGAAATCTTACGAAAACATCGTCAGTGATTAGGTGTTTTTGTTGAAACGTAATTAAGGTGGTGTATGCTTTCCCAATCGCACAAAGACGTTAAATAACAAAGGAACGATTGGTAAAAACTAGCCTTAGGCTTTTTGATTACATAGTCATTAAACTTTTTCATTTAATTTTTAAGTAACTGAAAGAGTCGTGCTTGTTTACAAAAAATTCGATCTTATTGGAGTACAAAGATCGTCTTAACTTCGCGCTTGTTTCATATTAAATTTACCTGCCGGTAGCGCGAGGCGAGTGTTAATGAGTAATCGGGAAAAGCGGGCTTTGAAGGTATGCCAGCTACCAAGAAGGCCAGCTATAGCTCCGATGCACTGGCTTTTCGAGCTCTCGTGAATAATTGTATTATTTTCTCGAGCAGTTTCAAGAGAATGTAAAAAAANGATGGAAAAAAAAAACATTCAACGTTAAATAACTTATACTGTGATTATTTAAATATGATCAACTGATCATAACTTAAATTAAATTTGTGATGCCACAGGAGTTTATATCGAACACAAGTCATCGATACTGGGGCTTTACCTGCGAGAACAGTACTGTTGCCAGTTTTGGTTAAACTGTGCTTAGGTGGCGAATCTAGATTTTGATAAAAAAATATACCAAGACTGCAGCAGAAGTTCAAAGTTAACGAAAATACGAAAAATACAAAAAAAATAATTAAGGAACCATTACATTAAATAATCCATATAAAATATGTACTAACAATATTACTTTAATATTTGCTGAAACTAAGAAAAGATCCATAAATAATTGCATGCATGCATCACTTTACATCGTAAGCATGATTCATTACATTCACAGTTTGTTCATCTTATTTTATACAGTAGAGTAATCGTTAAATAACGTTTAGTTTACATTGATAGATTTCAGCTAATAACTGTAGTACTAATCAATTGAATTTACAACCTATTATTAACATAAAATCTCGACAAAAAAATATGTTGCCAGAAGCGTTTTTTTTTATTTGCGACAACGATGATGACATTGATTTGAATTTTTTATCATATGAGAGTTGATCTTATGGGCTCCTGAGATACATTATTAAAGTAATTAAAGCTAACCTGTTAACATGTATAAATTATACTACTCATAAGTATTAACTGTATATACAGGTACTATAGTCAAAGACTTTTGTCTTTTTATTGTAATTAAATAATCATCCTTTCAATCTATCTTTCCAATATGTTTTTACATTATTTGCAGTCTACGATTCATTACAAAAAATGCCTTACTCTTTGACATGTCTTGGCTGTGAGCATAAAAAGAAATCAAAGGATAAAAAATTTTTTTGTGTCAACAATCTGAATTTATTGGCTATCAATAATTTGAGAACTATTCATAATACTAGAAAACTAGAACTTGAAGCTATAGAAACAATTCCTCTGGACAGCAAAATATGCAACTGTGCTGGGACTGTGTTCAAAGAAATCCTAGCATTCAAACTTACTCTACGTTGCCAGATCTGTACATTTATAAAAAAGGCTTAAACTCACATAATCGATGTACATTTGGGTGTAAGAACCTATCAAAATAATTTGCTGTTCCTAGCAATAAACGTGAGATCCTTTGAATGAATTATAAGTTCTTTGTTGAGCCTAATGCCCGTATGTGCTCTGAACATTTCAATTATGTTGATTACTGGCCTTTAGTGAAACAAATATTTGAAGAAGTATCACCGACGGAGCAAAAAATTGTAAGCGATATTATGTTTGAATACTATCAGAACCAAAATAAAAATGTGGGTATTACATTCGATATCAATACACTGGAGACTATGGCAGATGGGCCTTTTAAATCTTTTTCTAGATTTGAAAAGAATAAATTCAATAAAATATGTGAATTCACTAAGAACTGTGAATCAAAAGACGTAGCTATTCTTTTAAGTAAAATTCGTACTGCACTTTCACATGAACAATTGGCTTATCTCTTTGGATACCAAAGTATTTCATCAATTTCTAACCATTTAGAAAAAGCAAGAAATGATTTAATTCAAAATTTGGTTCCTTACTTTCTCAACATT
>NW_019379671.1:439830-464023 GCF_000648655.2 Copidosoma floridanum
AAAAAAAAAAAAAAAAAAAAAAAAAAAAAAAAAAAAAAATTGGAAAAGTAGAAGAACATTAGGAAAAAAAGCTGGTAGCTTTGACTTCTTCAGAAGTGGCATAAAAAAGTGTCGAAACACAAAACGCAGCAACACAGTGATAAAACTGCGCGCTTGCATTGTTTTTCTGTTATCACGCTCGCCCGCCACAGTGATAATAGGCCGAGGTAGAGTAGGAAATTGAGAAAGAGGCTTCTTCAAACTCTCCGAGCGGCTAATCATTTGTGAGTGCGTGTGTACCTACATTGATAATTAAAAAATACTCATGCTTGGTGCAATTAGCCAGTCAATCAGTTATATATCTACAGCGCGTTAGTGTTTAACGAGGTAAGTCGTTATCGCAATATGCCCAACTAAGCGTAGCAGCAGTAGCTTTAGTAACAAGTGACCAGTGGAGTGAGACGATTAGTATTAGTTACGATCTTAGGTGTTACATTTTATATTCGTGTTAACGTCTTGCTACGAGTTAAACGTAAAAGTTTTTAGTGAGAGCCGTAATTTCATTAACTTAGTAACATGTCTTGTGCGAAAGCAAGTGAAGTGGTTTGCAAGAATAGTGCCATCATCAAGCTGCTGAGATGCAAGCCAAAATCTCAACACCGACAGCAGCTACCTCATTATCCACGCAACGGATATTTAAAAACTGTCATGGGTGGAGGTCTTGCAACTTCAAAATCGTTTAAGCTCACTGTGCTTGATTTTTATTTCAATAACGGCAAGCAGAATGAGCGCGCAACCGCTCATAAATTTGATATCCATCGGTATCAGCTACAGAAGTGGTTGCAAAACGAAAAGACTCTTCGCGAGTCTTGTTCTAAGTTGGCCTCAAGCAGTAGAGTTATTGTTTTAACTCCATTGGCCTTGAGTCGCAAATTCAGCAGACTGCAGATAAAATCTGCAAGCTCTACGTCTTCGCTGAAGCGTGGACGTTTGGATGAGGACAGTGGCGAGGAGCATACCCTCGTCCGTCCAAAGCGTATTCGCAGCAGCAGCTGTGGAACGGCCGCAACATCTGATGTGGACCAAGGCGAGATACTGGAGGCTTCGTTGCCATTAAGTGCAGCTGAGTCCGGTGCCCCGTCGCTCAACAGCCAAACGCTGAAAAAACTATGCAAAAGTGCAAAAAGTGACAGTCTTGCGTGCCAGAGGCCAGGCCTTAAAATTAAAGTTCTTGACGTTTGTGCCATTAATAATAAGTTTTCTAGTAAGGCCAAGGCACGTAAAGTTGGCCTAACCCTTCAAAAATGGATGTTGGAAGATAATGACGTCAAAAAACTTGTCAATATCACAAATATAGACAAGTTTCAGCGTCTGGGACCAGTAAAAAAGACACAGGAGCCAGTCGTTGATTCAATTTTGGATGAGGCGGCTGTCTCCGCGGCTTGCCCGCTGACGCCACCCAACAACAGCTCCGATGGACCCGAGCCGGATTCCAGCTCACTACCTGCTGTTGTGAGGTCGCGGAAGTGCCAACTGCCGTCCTGGTATTTACCACCAGAATAAGACAGTGAACTGTGCGAGGTTGAGCGAAAGAAAGATTTTAAAGGACATTAACAACCTTTGTTGCAGGGTATGCGTATGTATACATGTGTGTATGTAAAACTTTATTAAGCCATGCTGTATAACCATGTATGGCTTCAAAGATTATTATGCTTAGTAATATTTTTACTTTAACTTGAAATTTATATACATAAGAAAAAAGAATTTATTTACATTTATTTTTATTATTATTTACATTATTGTTATTATTTTTAATTTTTATACACTTTTAACAAAATATATTTATAAATCAATTGCGTTCTGTAANACTTTTAACAAAATTGAAATCGATTTTTACTTTTACTGCGTGTTTTGGTACAAATTTAAACAAAACAACTTATTAATACTTATTTTCAATTCTTACTTATATTTAACAATTAAAATGTATTTTAATATATGTTTATTCAAAATTTTCTGATTTATGTAAATTTAACATGTATACAACGTAAATATTAAATGATATTTATTTTATAGAACTGCTATTTTATAATAAGATCATTCCTGTATAAAGTATCTACGTTGAACTGTACAAAATAAAACGTTTGTAAATGACTACTATTTCATTTACTTTATCGAATCCATTTTTTTCCTACATCAATTTCAGACCTCTTGAGTATCAAGAAGGATTTTTTATGGTTATAATTAAACCGAGTGAAACTGAACCCACCGAAAAAGTTCATTCCTGTATAAAGTATCTACGTTGAACTGTACAAAATAAAACGTTTGTAAATGACTACTATTTCATTTACTTTATCGAATCCATTTTTTTCCTACATCAATTTCAGACCTCTTGAGTATCAAGAAGGATTTTTTATGGTTATAATTAAACCGAGTGAAACTGAACCCACCGAAAAAGTTGAGACTATTTTTTTTCTAACATGTAGGGCTGGAACCAAAGGGGTAACGAATATAAATACGACAGCCTTATTATTTGTAACGATCAAAATGAAATAATGAATTAACCTATGTGTGCAGGATTCGTGAAAAAATAATTTTATCTTTAATTAAACAATTTTTTCTCCAAAAACTAGACTTTCCAAAATCAACGTTCACTTACGATAAGTGAATGATCAGATTTTAATGTCCATCAATATTGGTCTTCACCTCGGGTCCGACTCATGTAGACACGTTGAAGGAATACGGCACATACCTTGTGGGGATCAAATTCTGTGCAATACGATATTACTGCAAGTGTATACCTCAAACCAAAGCTCAAAATGGCAATTCAAGCTGAGTGGCTGGTATTTGACAGAGCTCAGAAGTGCTGTTTTTCGCGTCACATTTGTAATTGGACAACGAGAAACTCATTAAGCAGAAACAGAGAGGTAAAAACGCACGAGTGCAGAATCAAGAACTCGAGATAGGAGAATGTTTTTTTTTTTTTTTTTTCCTACCTCACGACCAGAATTTAAAAAAAATGTATCGTAATTGAAAAATTATACTCTGTAATGTTGTGATAATTTCACCCTCTCGCGTGTTGTACATTTAAAGCTCTTCTAAAGTTAAATATTACACGTTATTCAAGACCTATGGCGTATTAGACGTGCCGATAATGGGGTTACGGGAGAACGAGGTCTTTTTCCATTAGGTGCTCTCAATTCATGGTTGACTTTTTTTTAAGTATTACATAAACGTGCTTTCCGATTTGCGCCTTTGGCTCAAGAAAGCCTCTTACGCATCAGTTTGAAAAAATAAAATGATAAAGTAAATAAATAAAAATAACTAAACGAAACATGAAAAATAAGATTACAGCTGAAAAAAGGCATTCACAGATCCTCTATTTCGTACGAATTTCGTTCTTGTCATCGTGTACGATGATGAAACAAAAAACACCCCTTTGTCAAAACAAACTGCAGCCCCGAAGATTACCTTGAAAGCGGAACAAAAGACTTCATAAGAAATTTTTTTCCTAAGTTCTGGATAACTGCAAACATTTTTTATTGCATTTGATCTTTAAGTCGTGTAAAATTCATATTAATTCGGATCACTTTTAGATTTTGTAATGATTTAAATGTAACTGTGCAATGAATTGAATAACTTAAGGATAGCACAGAGATATTTCAAATTTTGTTTCTTATCGATAAGAATTATTTGTATAATAAAGCTATAAAATATTTTATAAAAAATTAAAATGTCATGTTGAAAAAAATAATTTTACATGCATTGTTTACATTTAGAAAAATGATCGAGCCTAAACTCGGTGAGATTGATCATTGAAAAATAAATAATTGTATGGCAAAGATTGGTATCAGAATTTCCACTGATCATCTGCAATTTATAATCAATTCAAAAATGTGTGGAAACTTTTATTTCGCAAATCGGTATTAAAAAAACATTCTGATACAAATGCAATTTAATTTTAGTTTCCATCTTTCGCCTTGACTTTACAATAAATTTCATATAGTTCATGCTTGTGTTTGGTAAAACACTTTATTTGATATTGTACAAGCGGGTTGATTACAGCGTGAGGCGTCGTGAGTGTGAGCGGGACAAGCGTCTGGTCGTCTCGGAGAGCAGTGCTCAAGTGCCCGAACGCAGAGGCGGCTCCCAGCAAGGCGGAAGCCCGTGAGCATGGCGGAAGTGCACGCAGCGCCTCGCTCGGCTGTCGCGCTCGGGCGCGAAACCAAACAATCCGCCCGCCTCGATCCTGGATCGAAGAACTACCCGCCACCCGCCAAACCGGGGTCGGTCAGGGAGTCTTCTGGAGGCGGCGGAGCCGCGGGAGTCGCTGACATAGGCAGCAAGACCATCTTGGTGATGGATCGCTTGTACACGCCAGTCACCGTCTTGAGGGTAGCAGCGCGGACAAAGCCGTCGGCTCCCGGGTGGACGCTGATGACACGGCCGATCGGCCATCGGCCGCTGGACTGCAGAAGTGTAGCGTCGAGGAGGACGACCACATCGCCGACGATGAAGTTCCGGCGAGGAGTAGTCCATTTTGACCGCTGTTGGAGTGTGTTGAGGTATTCTCGGCTCCAGCGGGACCAAAACTGGGCGCGGACCTCCCGAACGAGCTCCCAGTGGGCGAGCGCATCCAAGCTCTTCGCAGGGCCGGGCAGAACGATGGAGTTGAGAGGGCCACCGACAAGGAAGTGCCCTGGGGTGAGAATATCGAGGTCTCCAGTGTCTCCAGATAGCGGTGTCAGTGGTCGGCTATTTAAGACCATCTCGATGCCAACGAGCACCGTGGAAAATTCCTCGTAGGTGAGATGGCGTGACCCCATGACGCGCTGGAGGTGACTTTTGGTTGACTTGACGGCGGCCTCCCACAAGCCACCGAAGTGAGGAGCACCCGGTGGAATGAACTTCCAAGCAATTCCTTGATCGGCTAGAGAGCCCGCGACCAATCCCCAGTCCAGCTCGGCTGTCAGCAAGGCATCGCGCAGCTCAACATCAGCGCGGCGGAAGCAAGTCGCGCTGTCGCTCCATATCTCACCGGGCCGACCGCGGCGTCCAGCGAATCGGTGGAGGGCGCCCAAGAAGGACGCAGCCGAGAGATCGCCGACCAGCTCCAGGTGCAGGGCCTTGGTGGCGAGGCACACAAAAACAGCGATGTAGCCTTTCGTGGTCCGGACTCCTCGTCCTCTGGCGAAGAGTACATGGAAAGGGCCGGCGTAGTCTACTCCGGTGCAGGCAAAGGCATGAGAAGGGGAGACTCGAGACGACGGCAGTGGGGCCATGAGTTGAGTCGCTGGTCGCGCTCGCAACCGGATGCAGACGACGCACCTGCGGAGGTGAGCCTTGATCCACCGGGGCCCACCGAGGAGCCAAGCGCGCTTACAGACGTAGGCACTGGTGACACGGTATCCACCGTGCAGCGCCCGAGAGTGCGCCCAGGCGATGACCATGGAAGCGAGGGAAGAGACGCCGCTGAGAATTGGTGGGTGCCGCTCTTCGTAGGTCAGCGGTGAATGCTCTAGCCGCCCGCCGACGCGCAGAATCCCGTCGTCATCGAGGAAGGCTGCTAACGGTACCAAGGGGTTCGTCTTCCGCAGACGTTCGCCTCGTCGAAGACACTGGAGGTCGTCCGAAAATGATCTCTCCTGGCTGAGGCGTACACATGCGAGAAAAGCGTCGTGGAGTTCGGTCGGCGTAAGAGGTGAAGCGACCGAAAGCACGGGGTCCCTGCCCAAGCGGCTCCGGACGAATCGACGAATGCGTACGAGGAAGCTTAGTAGCATGCGTCAGTTAGAGAATTGCTCGAGGTAGCTGGCGTCGAGCTGCGGAGCTCGAGGCGTGGAATCGTCATGCGCGCGGATGTCTCTGGCGCCGGCTTGAGCGAGCGAATCGGCGAGAGCTTCGTCCGAGCCAGAAGAATGTGGCAGAGCGCCGGCCCAGCCCCGGGCGCGAGGCGAGAGTAGATGACGGCTGCCATCGCGCGGCGACTGGCGTCCGAAAAGCCGTGCAGGTGAAGCTCGGAAGAAGGCCCAACTCCGATCCAGCGCGGTAAGGTGAAGGTGGAGATAGCCTGGAGCTCGGCGGTAAATTCCACCCATCGGCGAGTCATTGAGATCGGCGCAGGCTCGTCCCGGCCCAGGCGCGCCAGAGATCCTGGAGCACGAGCTTGGCATTTAACACGATGGGCGCGAGCCAGACCCATGCGTCGAACAGACCCGCGAGCGCCGCGAGCATCGTCCGCTTTGTGCTCTGCGGCTAGAGTGGTGGAGGCGTCAACTGAAATCAGTCCGACGGTGGATCCCACTTGACCCCGAGCTCGCTGACTAGGCCTTCAGCGCTGAGCTGCTCCCAGGTCGGACGTAAGCGGACGTCGTCAGGCAGATCGTCGAGCAGCTCGCGGACATTGGCCACCCACTTCCGCAGGGGAAAGCCGCCGGCCTTCATGAGCCCGCTCAGCTGGTCGCGGAGGCGCCGAGCCGCGGTGACGTCGTCGGCCCCGGAGAGAAAGTCGTCGGCGTAGTGGTCACACAGGGCGGCTGACACAGCTTCGGGCCAGTTGTGGCCTTCGTCCTGGCATAGCTGTTGGAGGGTACGCAGCGACAGGTAAGGCGAGCACGATTCGCCGTAAGTCACAGTGAGCAGCTGGTAGTGGGTTGGAGGCTGGCTGGGATCGGCAGCCCAGACGATCCGCTGCAGGTTGACGTCACGGTAGTCGATCCAAATCTGCCGGAACATCATGCGGATGTCGCTGCAGAAGGCGATGCGGTGCCGCCGCCAGCGCATGAGCACCGATGGGAGCGCGGCTTGAAGTCTGGGTCCAGCGTGGAGGACGTCATTCAAGCTGTGGCCACTGGAAGTTGGGTTGGACGCGTTGAAGACTACTCGGAGCTTGCGCCCGCGATCAGCATGCTGCCAGATGCCATGATGATGGATGTAGTTGACGGGCCCAGCTGTAGCTGCAAGTTCAGCGCTGGTGAGCGGGCGCATGTGGCCCATCGTGAGATAATCAGCCATGAATCGACTATACTCCACAGCCATATCGGGCCTTCGCCGAAGCCGGCGTTGCAGGGCTGCCAAGGAGGCCTTGGCGCTCTGAAGACTGTCGCCAAGAAGAAGCGAACTGCTGCCCTTCAGCGGGAGGCGCACGATGTACCGTCCGTCCGCGGCGCGTCGGTGGTCTGCGAAAGCACGCTCGCACTCGATGTCCTCATCTGAGCAGCGGTGAGCCTGAGGAAGATCCTCCATCTTCGTACAGAGGGGCAAAGATTCACCACGCGTGTGTATCTATACAGAGGAGGATTTGAACTCGTTGCAGTGACTATCTTGCAAACGAGCAGCTGCGCCTACCCTATCTGCTCGCAGCTCAATCCGTGTAGCTCAATTGAATGCTAGTTCATTGCGCGAACATTTCAACGATGTCCAATTGTTTATCGAAGAGCACACGATAGATCTTTTATTTATATCTGAGACATGGCTAACACCTCAACAGTGCTCTTCGCTTTTTGAAATTCCAGGGTACGTACTCGTTAGGAATGACCGCGGATTGTCAGCGGGTTCGGGCGGGCGCATGTTCATGCAGGGAGGGGGGGTTGCCGTGTATCTTCGCTCTACTCTTGATTATCGCGTTCTCTCCGCGCCCCAAATACAGAATTTCAACTCAACGGAATACTTACTTCTTGATGTACGCGTGGGGGGCGGTGAGCGATTACTTTTGGCATCTGTATACCGTCGGCCGGAGGGGGAGGTCCTTACAGATCTATTTAGGGCCGTACAGGATGAGTCGCGTGGTTTCTCACATATTATACTGGCGGGCGACTTAAACTCGGATCTGCTTTCCAATGATTACTATGCGACGCATTTGAAAGGCTTGATTTTTGAAAATTCCCTATTTCTGGTACCAGTTGGTGCAACGCACCATCGTGGCTCTGCCAATACATGGCTGGATGTTATTCTTGTAAATTCCGAGAGTAGAGTGACCCGTATAGTCTCGTCTCCATCACCCTTTATTAATGGCCACGATTATCTTTTTATTGATTATTTAATTAAGGTTCCACGGGTGCTCCCTCAGCGTAGGGCACGCAATTTCAGTAGATTTGACCCTGCAGCGTTTAATAAGAGTGTGGCACCTCACCTTAGCCCGGATAAATTGATCACAGGCGATATTAATGAGATTCTTAGGGCATCCACCCAGGCCCTTAGGGTGGCGCTGGATCGTCATGCACCAGTGAGAGTTAGTCCCCTGCGGCGTCGGCCAGCACCTTGGTTCAATCCGGATTTACGAGCAAAGTGTCGTGAGCTCGATCGGGTGTATAGGCTGGCACGTAGAACGGGATGCGCGTCTCTATTAGAACGATATCGTGAGCTTAGGCGCGTTGTGAAGAGAGAACTGCGATTGTCCAGAGATATCTATTTACGCGATGCAATACGGGACGCCCGGGGATCAGCTGCGTGTTGGGGCATTCTACGCCGTTACGGGGTTGTAGGCCGTAGCAAATCTGTACCAATATCTAGCGATGAACTTGGTGAAATGGTAAACTACTTCTCGCGTATGGCCAGTGTTCATTCGGCTGCATCACATACACATCTCGAAAGACTTATCACTGAAATGCCCACCTGCAACCAGAGCTTTATTTTGAGTCCAGTAACAGAAATTGAAGTTAGGCAGGCTTATATCGCTTGTTTAGATAGCACCCGTGGTTGCAGTTTAGATGGGCTCTCACTCGTCTATTTTAAATCAACACTATCAACTATTGCACCGTTCTTGACTAATTTATTTAACATGTCGCTTGCTAGTTGCACCTATCCGAATGAGTGGAAAGGCTCGGTTATTGTTCCTTTGCCAAAGGCAGCAAATCCGCAGTCGCCAAGCGACTTCAGGCCGGTTACAAATATGATCCACCTAGCTAAAGTATTGCGTACCTCCCTCCAGTATGGTCTCCGTACACAGATACTCCGAGGATAAGAGTCAAGCTACCGACAGCCAGCTTTTCATCATCAAGAATAATATTAAGGAATAACTGAAAGTTTCACCACTGGCCCTTTTCAGAGCCATTATAAGTATTTACGTTCCCTACTTAACCATCAATCTTATTGGTTCTTTCAAGGGCCACCTATAATTTAACTACCATTTTCGAAATTGATTCGTCGTTTGATAGAGACTACATAAAGCTGGCCACTATGAAACCAAGTCAGTCATTCACTGGCAGACGTCACCAGCGAAGTTGTTCGTTACAAGACTGGAAAACTATCAATCATCGATTCTCTTCAAGGTCTGCGCTGGGGAAAGCTAACAGCTATGAAGGAAAATAAATTTGAGGCAACGAGACAGATTTCAACAGGCAAGTATCACGAACCAACCGCTCCACCTTAGATCACCAATACAACTGAGTCTGCAAAAAAAGAAGGCGCTTTAGACACCAACGTCTTCGATGTTATACCAGGAGATATTGGGAAAGAGCTCTACAACTAGCTTCAACGTTTCAAACGTTGTAGTTTTTCTCCTGATCAGAATGATGCTATAATAACAGGCCAGATAAGATCATCCTAAAGTATCAAGGCAATTACGTTTGCTAAAAACTTCAGTCAAGAAAAAGTTTACTTAAGAAGCTCACCAGTATTTTCAGGGTCATCAGACGTCAAACTACCTGGCCAACAAATGCATAACAACTTAATAAAGTTATTCAAAATAGCCTTTAGGNCTTAATGTTTACACTTACTATATGCAGTTAATAATAAACAAAAGATAAATTAATTCGAAACTCAACTGTTCGCTACAAATCTGATTTGAATGCAATACAGGAAAAACATGTAACAATAGGTGATTAAGTTAGTTGTATAGACCACTCGTTAATCATCTTCTAATTTGTATACCATTACATAATTATGAATGTGGTAAGATGAAGTAAAAAAAATTTTGTAAAACCACTTTTTTAAGCATCAAAAGCCATCTATGTCCAGTTCAGGAGTAAAATACTGTTTATTGTATAATTTGGTCTTTCACAGACTTTAAGATTTGATGTAGCAGTTAGAACTTATCCTTCGGAGGCTTTGAAACCCAAGTTTGTCATATATTGCTATTTGTACTGACAATACTAGATATAAGTTATAAGTTCTGCACACAATTAGGTTCCACATTTATTAGTCAAATAAATTTCATAATTTAGAACTTAGGAAAGCACATAATTATGAATCTGGTTAAATTTTTTTAACAAGTTGAGTAAAACACCGTCATCGGTAAACTTTAAGGGTACCTCACCTGCTATAACAGCTAGAGTATTTAAATATTTTTTATTCAGTTGTGACTTTAAGTACCTAAAATATCTACGATTTACAACTTTTAAGTTTCAATAAAACTCCAAGATAGAAATGTATGATAAACTCATCCATGAGTGCTGTTCAAAGGCTAAGTTTAATTGAAATAAAGTCACCCTATTTTTGTTTTGCAAATAAAAAATAAAATACAATCACGTCTTTAAAATTACTCATGTATGTATGTCGATTTTGAGACAAACATAGATCACAATCTTTTTTTCAACATAAAAATTAAGTTAACGTTTTTATAACTTATATACGAATGTATATTGCCAAGGCAGAAAAAACGTATAAGTATAATTTTGTTGTGTTCTTCACAGAACCATACAATTAAATATTTGATATTTAATATTTTAATTAAAATAAACATATGTACATCTATGGCTGCGACGAAAAAGNCCTCCGGCAAATCAGGACTTGCGGCGATCTGAGCGTCTCCCTCGATCTGACTTTCATATGCCGCGAGCTACTTTAAATGTGTACGCATCCTCCTTCTCCCAGCGCGCAATGCGTCTCTGGGACTCAATTCCGGCATCTATCAGATCGAGGGACTCGCTCGGCTCGTTCAAGACAGACTACTTTAAGTACTTATTGGCACGAACGAGAGAGGAGTAGTTAATGAATTCTAGCACTAATAAAGCACACTTACATTACAAAAATGCTACGCATGTACCTTGTATTCTATTTATAATGTATCTGCTCAAATTAAATTGTATTGCGACTAAATTGACTATTGTGGTCACTTGGAATTGTATTATCTTTTATTGCGACATAGCTATGAAATCCGCGAATGAAGCGTATCTAAGAAATTGCAATGTATTTATTAACTTATAGAATGTTCTTTATAAAATTATAAAAATATTGCTTGTAATAACCGTCGTGCAGTGAGCTGTGATGCTGCTCTCGGCAATATTGGCAAGCCGACCGGGAGGGGCAGTACTTCACAGCGTGCCTGGGTCAGAGGCAATTGAAGCACAGCCGTGCCTGGTAGACGAGCTTCCTCCGTGCGCGTACATCAAGCCCCTGGAACTGCGCACAACGCCCGGGATAATGGCCCTTGTGGCACGCCGGGCACGACGGCGTATCGTTGCTCGTGGCAAGGGCGTGGTAATTGCGTCCTGATGTCGAGGAGTTCGAGCGTGAGGCTATTCTGCTGAAGGGACGTGCGGGCTGCGAGGCTTCGACAGAGCTGGCGGCGCGGCAACGGCGCCGAAGAAAGTCGGTCAAGGTGGTGAATGTGGCGACGTCAACCTCGGAGCCGGAAACGGTACTCTCCAACCGTTGGAGCTCCTCCTCCCATGCACGCCTCGTCGCTGGATCCATGCCAGTCATTCCACACGAGACAAACCAATCGTCCCAGCCGGCTACGGGACGACCTAAGGCGCGAAGCTGGTCGCGATGTTTTTCCAGGGTGTCCAAGAGGCTCTGCAACCCGCGGGCGGACTCGTCTCTGGGTGGCTTGATGTTCCGCAGGGCTGTGACATGGTCATGGACGAGAAGGCGGCTGTGCTCGTAGTGCGCTTCAAGCAGAGCCCATGCCGTAGAGTAATTGGCCTCGGCTACCTGGACCGTATCGAGGGCCGTCTTAGCGTCTCCCTGAGCGAGCGACTTCAAATAGAACAGGCGCTCGACGTTGGTGAGTTGGCAGTCCTCGTGGATCAGCGCTCGGAAGAGATCACGGAAGCTCTCCCAGTCTTCTCGTCTCCCGGAGAAGTTCGGAATGCTGATTCTCGGCAAGCGAGGCCCACGGCCCGAAGCCGGGTTCCCTGGGCCCGGGAATNTTACTTCGTATAATGTTGCCTCTAAAACTCTCATCATCCATAATGCGGCCTCTGATATGCGTTCCGAATAGAATTGTTTGATGTTGAGGTTTTTCATGAGCGAAAAACTTCAAAAAGTTATTAAATGCACTTATTATAAAAAAAAAAGTTTACATTACGACTGTTTTTTTACGTTTGTTATTGAAATGGTGTACTGCGTTCTATTCTAATTTTAAGACTTACTCTTACCAAGAAGTCACCCAGTATTTACTAAAAATATTCCAGTTTACCTTTTAATTATTTAGAGGTGTTCAAAATAATTGTAATTTACCTGTACTTTGCGATAAAGTTATTTCAATAAAAATACTTATTGTTTTAGAACGCGAAAAATGTAACGATAATTTTATATTCGTGATTAACCTTACTATAATCTTTTTTCAGCGGTTAGCGGCATTTACAGCTTTATTTATTATCAGCGAATATAGAAAAATAATATAATAAACTGGTTTAATATTTACGAAGACAATATTTACCGAAAATAAAATTTGCCGAATACATTTTGCCGAATAACGATTTGCTGAAAATTTTTAATTGTCATTCGGCAAAAAAAAAATTCGGAATAATATTTTTCGGGTTGCTATACTTTCTATACATTCATTTCGGCAAGAAAATTTTTCGTTAATTTGATACATCGGTTAATGTCTTTTCGTCAAATCATGAACTTCTCAAGAATTGTTCGATATACCTGAAGATAAGGGCTGTATTATTTTTGATGCCACTTATCGGATAGTTAAAAAATCAAAAAACTTCACTGGTCAAAAGCAGTTGTGGAGTGAACAAAAGAAATTGCCACTTGTTAAACCCATGGTAGGATGCACGCCAAACGGATTCATACTATTTGTCTTGGGTCCTTTGAATGCGAACCATAACGATGCACAGATTTTGAATGATTGCTTTCAAAGATATGATGAGCTATTATCCATGCTTCATAAAAATGATGTTGTCTTAGTCGATAATTGATTTAAAGATGTAATGGACTTTTTAAAAGATAAAAAAAAGCTTAGAGCATATAAATCTGGAACTGGAGAACGCGATACGTATGAAGCTAATCTAGCCAGGTTTGTTACGAAGGTGCGATGGATAATTGAGCAAGTATTTGGGCGACTTAAAAAAAAATTCAAGTTGCTTGCTGTATCAGCTCATAATGCTACACTGTCTTATGACTTTGATTACCTGTTNATCTTTTTTTTGTAACATGAAAGTTAAATTTGCACGTTCAAAATTACTTATATACATGTATCAATTCATACAGCAGGGATTGAAAATAAACATACATTTTCTGTTTCCGTATTATAAAATTTGCATCATAATTAGTTTTTTGGGCAATGGTCACCTTTCACCGATAAACACAGTGTATACACTAGCATTTTATTTTAGAAAACTGGTTTTTATTTACCGGTTTTTAGGATCACGCCTATAATTGTACTGAATTTTTCATTGCAGCTAACACCAACTCACATTTATACTACTTACTGTAAAATACTACACGGAATAATTCACAAAAACTTTTACTTATATTGCTACTAGCTAGCGCTGTTGATGAAAGATCCATGATTTTCGTAAATTCACTTCATGTTACTTGGTGATCGCGCTGACTAACATAAAATAATGTACGGCAAACTAAGTACAAACGCTGTAAGCCGCATCGTGACAGGCAACGTGACTACTAGCATGGCATTTTTGGAAACCCCCTTGTATTTACTGGATTTCAGGAGCATGTCTGTACTTATACGGAAAACGAGAAAATATGGTTGATTTTACATTTTAATTGTCACGGATGTATGATTTTTCTTACTTATGTAAACTAGAAAACTGAACACGCACGCAAAAATATTGTAATTTTCGCCACACTGTTAAAACCAGCAACCACTTTTTGAAAACGATTCTATTTCTACTGGTCTTGTAAAAATGATGTATGTGGTAAATATGCAAGTAGAACAAAATAGAAAGTTGTAAATAATTGTAAGCAACCACTTTGTTGAAAAATGAAACCTTCACTTACTGGGGAAGTTTCCGGTGTCTGACCTGTAGGTAGTACCCGTCCGTCATCCAACACACATCTACAGGTCTTGGTAATAGATCTCAAGGTGCTTCATCCACATATATTTCGGGTAGATCGGGAGCTTCACCTGGTGCACCTGCATGTGGTGCGGTGCATGGATTTATCGTACTTTGCCTTCAAAATACGCAGATAGCTTGGTAATTGTGTTAAGTAATAATGTTTAAAAAATCCGCAGTTTTCACTTTCACTTGAAAAAAATACCGTAATCTGATTACAAAAAATGCACGAGTATAAGTAGACTCAATCCAATGCTACGCATAACCGAGCGAGAGCGAAAACAAATGAGGTATGCACGTTACTACCGGGCGATTTTTCCTATTCCCTTTTGTGTGGATCTCCGTATCCGCCCCCCCCCCCCCCGTCTTTGTCAGCTGCAACAGTTATCCTTATACCAAGGATAGGCAGCTGGAAAAAGGAAGTTTTTACTCGTAGAAAATACGTAAGATACTATAGAAAACTTCGAGATTTTTTTACATAATAATTGACTTTGAGTTTACGACACTTTACATAACTCAATTGTGTATGAACCGTACATTTCAGTCTACTCTAAGCTTCATAGGTGAGAGTAAAGTATTTACTTTTGATTAACAGTATTACGTGCTTTACAAGAACTTACTTCTAATCAATCTTAATTAATTATCTTGAACTTTAAAAATGTTAACGTATTTAACGATTCGTATCAGTGAATCTGTGTTCCCGATTGCTAAAAATGATGAGTCATGATAGCGGCGAAGTATTGAAAAATACTAAAACCGTATAACTTTATCTAAAACTATTAATCCAATAAATAAATAAATTATAAATAACTTAAACGCCAATCACAAGGTAACCTCGCGCGCTGACTATCGACTTAATAAATTAATAAAATATACACAAATTATATTGCTTTCAATTATCAAGTTACCCAGAGCACTTGCTGGACATTTTTTAAACTGATAAAAAAAACAATGAATAACTGAAGCACACTCACCATGTAACCTGGGGCATTTGTCAGTCACTGTAATAATTAATAAAGCATTTATTTATAACATGAGCACTGACCAGCAGGTAACAGGGGCGCTTACTAGCCACTTGAATAATTATTAAGACACTATTTAATAACATAAGCTCAAATCACCAAGTGACAGTTTGTTACAAGTCCATCGTAGAATACTAAAAATTTAATAATAAACTCATCCCTAAGTTCATATAGGCCAGGTTCACAATTGACATCAGCGCCACTCCATGGCTAAATTCTGTGTCATCGCGATAAAAAAATAACGTGCAATTACACTGTCATAGTACAAAATATTTTAATCCTTCAATGACACTATTTAATAACATAAGCTCAAATCACCAAGTGACAGTTTGTTACAAGTCCATCGTAGAATACTAAAAATTTAATAATAAACTTATCCCTAAGTTCATATAGGCCAGGTTCACAATTTACATCAGCACCACTCCATGGCTAAATTCTGAGTCATCGCGATAAAAAAATAACGTGCAATTGCACTGTCATCGTACAAAATTTTTTAATCCTTAAATGAAAACTTTAGTATTATATAAATAATTTGTTAAAGAATACACATCTATGCTTTTTACAGATAAATTTTTTTTGTCCAAAGCATGCTGTAAATAGGCATAAAAAATGTCATACCTGTACAACGACTATTTTTCTATCTGTTTGACCATTGGTGATCGGAATGACCATCAATAACTCGTCAACCAATGAGAAACAATCTTATAGATTTATATAAATAGACATCAAATATTCATACCTCGTGACATTTAAAAATTGTCAAACGCAAAAAATTTATACCTGCCGCTATTAGGCCTAATAGATAGAGAATAAAAAGTGCTTCTACCTGGAAAACGACTTTGAGGTGAATANAAGCCTGTAAAATATATTTATGACATAATTCAAGTATAATTTTCTACTGCAGTAATCAAATTCTTTACTTATAGTAATACAACATAATCATTGTATCCAACATAAGCATCGGCTCAGAGCGAATATTAAAACGTATCCAATAGTATGACATACACATAATGTATAAACACGTTTAACACAGTATACCTTTCGTCTTTTCCTTGTCGATTGATGCGGAATAATCATCCATCAAAAATCCTGTCACATTCATCTGTTTTTTTCTTTTTTTGTGGCATGACTATTTTTGGTCAAATACCAAAAGTAAATTACAAATTTTGTCGAAAAACCATTCCACTAGCTAATTACCTAAATAGGTGCTAAAAAAATAAAACAGATCAAACAATGTAAATAAGGAACGATATTTTCAAGTCAATTATAGCAACAAAATACTATGGGAATTCATTGACAGGTTAAGTTAGTAAAAGTTATTCTCATGGAATAAGTAGAAAACAAATCCTTATATCTACAATTTAAACAGAAAAAGATATTAAAAAAAAAAAATTGAATCACAAATTTTTTGTTGCATTTTTCGCTTCTTTCTGCTACGTTTAGGTAAACAGTATTTCTTAACAAAATTAGGAACAGATGGCTTGACATACATCAAAATCTAATTGGTATTTGACCTGATAAATTTAGTTCACCTACTCTTATCAGTGGCTTAATGTTTACAATTACTATCTGCAGTTAATAATAAACAAAAGATAAATAAATTCGAAACTCTACTGTTCGCTACAAGTCTGATTTGAATGCAATACAGGAAAAACGTGTGACAATAGGTGACCAAGTTAGTTGTACAGACCATTCGTTAATCATTTTCTAATTTGTATACCATTACATAATTATAAATGTGGTAAGATGAAGTAAACAAAATTTTGTAAAACCACTTTTTTAAGCATCAAAAGCTATCTATGTTCAGTTCAGGAGTAAAATACTGTTTATTGTATAATTTGGTATTTTACAGACTTTAAGATTTGATGTAGCAGTTACAACTTTCTCTTCAGAGGCTTTGAAACGTAAGTTTGTCATATATTGCTNAGCAAGTATTTGGGCGACTTAAAAAAAAATTCAAGTTGCTTGCTGTATCAGCTCATAATGCTACACTGTCTTATGACTTTGATTACCTGTTAATTGCACGCGCGTTACTTAATTTATTCCACAAACCAATTCTATCTGATGATGAATATGAAAATGTTAGGGAAACTATGAAATCAAGATTGAATGTACCGAATAAATTGAAAGTAGTTGTCACTTATCTTAATCTTTCTCAACAAAGAGTTCCATTTGATGACACTGCTTTTACTTCTTTGGATATTGAAGAAAATAATTCGCTAATGCAGTTTCCTCAGCTTTCATTGGACGATATGTATGAAGTGTGCCTAGGCCCTTATCAATTAAAAAATGCCATGTCATACTACGCCGAACATGTGGCGAAAGATATATTTTTAGTACAGAAATTCAATCCTTATGCAAGACATAGAACTGTAGGCTTGGATTTTTCTAAGTATGGCATTAACGTTATCGATCCATTGCTCGTAAAAGCACATATGAAATCTCGCTATAGAAGTGAAAAAAGCTATTATATTTTTGTACTTGTTGATCGAGCTAAGAGAGGTAGACTGGCTATCGTCGAATATTTTTGCACATATGAGAGTTGTTCACGGACAGTTGGATGCTGATGCCACATTGCTACTATTAAATGGTACTTGGGATACGGTCAATATAATGTCATAAGGGTTCCTAACCCAGATATATTGAATGTCTCTATAACTATAGAAAAATGAAGCTTTGTAGTTTATGACGTTAAAGCAATATTTTGTTCTGATTATTTCCAAATGAAATTATTGATTAGGCATATTGAATTTTGCACATCTGACTTCAGATGCGTGATCAGTGACTATAAAAACTTATCTGGAGGTGATTTCAGAGTTTTTTTACGATTTATTCAGATTTGACCTTCAAATGACCTTGAACCATTAGTTAAGAAGGTCATCTGACCTTGGATTCGGAATCAGCGACCCAAAAAACATAATAATATAGTGGTTTGGTAAGCTACGCGAAAACACATTTTATTTTGTGAGACTCACTGTAAACCTGATTTATACGGTCATTAGTAATATTTCAATATCTTCTACCTCCTATGTCTAAGAAACCAAAGCTGATCCCCTCTTAAAAATTTACCAGGTGAATGTTGAAACGATAAACAATGATTTAATAAACAATTTGGGATGATTCTCGAGGTTGCATAAACGGGCTAATTTCAAGCTATTTTTGGAGTCACTCTTTAACTAAAATATTTTTTAAGGAAGGGCTGGGTGAGGTTCCAACACTAGTAAGTTATAAACAATAAGGAAGAACAAAAAATAGTAAGCATTGATAATTCTAAAATTAAAATTCAAACTTCCTCTATGTCTCCACCTTATTCTGATGAGCTACAACCATTTTTGCCAGCTCCCTCTTTTCTTCTTAGTTCTTTTATTGGGCTACTGGTAAATTAGGTAGGTTTACAATTAGGTTTACAGTATTATATATAGTTTCTTGAGAGTAGATAGTTGATTAAAAATAATAGGAAGATTTGATGAAACCGGGTACTTTCATACTAGCAAGCCTGGCAGCATATCGTGCAATAGCTATATTTTATACTTTTCTTATTTACGTAATTTATTCTTTATAATTGTTTATTCCTTAAATATAAAACTATTTGTCGGCTCCCTGGCGCAATCTCTTTCGTTTATGGGCACTCTGACACCATTTTTTATATGGGCTCCCTGGTACCAGTTATCTGTTTTACGGACTTTCAAGCTAAAGTTTTTCTATGGCTTCGATTTGGCATCATCTCTTTTTTTATATAGGCTTCCTGGCACTATCTCCTTTTTCTTATACTCTTCCGATCCTTGTTTTCTTCCCAATCCCACTGGGCCAATTGTCCTGGGCAAAGGTCAAGATAAGTTCCTCTTCTTTTCTTTCTCTGCTAACCTGATTCCCACCACCATCTACGATCTGCATTTCTATTCTCATGCCACTGGGCTAATTGCTCTAGGTAGAGGTCATGACAAATCCTTGTAGTTGGAAACTGGTTTAGTCTCGCTTGCTAGAGTTGGATCCCGCATTACGACTACCTATTGTTTCAGATAGGAAAAATCATAGGATTTATTAACTGCAAAGCGTGGGTGAGGCCTGATCCTAGTCAGCTGTTCATTCGTACCATTCGTAGTCTGAGTGTCTTCCTGTTACTGAAATGTCTGTTTCCGTGGTAGTCTCGTTGGTGGGTGTGTTAAGTCTAGTTTCGCCAGTGGGAATGCCAAAAAGGATTGGTGTTGTGGGGTCGATGTAGGAAGCCCTATCAATTTTAGTTTTGTATGGGGTGTCTTTGGGGCAATCAAGAGTAGGCGGGGGTACTGACTTTTGCAAGAGTACATTTGCATTGGAGCTAATTTGTCTTACTTTATAAATGATAGTATAATCATATTCATCTAACTCGACTTTCTAACGCGCTACTCACGATTCGTGAGTCTCTAAGTTGGGTCCTTAACTTAATGTAACCAAACGAGAGACTTATGATCGGTTACGAAGGTGAAATTTTGTCCTTATAAATAAGGTAACGAATGTGTCACAGCAAAAACCATAGTAAGTAGTTATTTTTTTATAGTAGTTGTTTCAACTCAAAAAGCTTAAAATCAAAAGGTAATGGCGATTTTTTTTTTGGATGAGAAGATATTTTAATTTTTTTCTTTTAAACAGATAAAAACGTTTTTTAAAGTTAATAGCTCCAGCTTGCAAAATCAAAACAAGACTGAACAAAAAGAGCTCAGCAGTCATTCGCATTGCAAAAAAAAAAAAAAAAGAAAAAAAAAAGGGAAAACATATTTAATTTTCGTTGACATGACAACGGAACTATGATATTCGATTTTACGTTCTCCCACTTATTCAAATTATCAACGAGGGCAAATTATAATAAGAGAATCGCGCTGTCTCTTGAGATAAAAATGAAATTTCACCTCGAACTCTAACTCCTGGCCAACCGTCTACGAGAGAACCACTTTTGTCCTCACGTTCCGTTACTTCCCTCTTTTTCGAACTAAAAATAAGTTTGGTGAGAGGAAAAAGGCACCCCCACCCGGCCCTTATTCGACCGGTCGTGACACGGCCTTCCACGGCTACTCTCTTCGTGTAAGAGTAGTTTTCGAGATTAAAATCTTTAATAAAAAATTAGTAGGTGAACGTATTACAATTATTACTTCGCAACAGTAGTATATTTGATTTGTATGCAATTGAAACTTCTCAAGGAGTAAGCAATAGGTAGGTCTTTACGAATTTCTCCCTGACTTAAGCTGGCTCCTAGGGCAAGATCAAAGGTGTCGGTAGTTATAATCAAGAGTTGCGTAAAATCTGGATATTGTAAAAGAGGTTGAGCACATAAAATTTTTCCTGAATTTTTTAAATGCGTTGTCTGTGGACTTAACCAAACAAATGAGGGACTTTTCTTTAATAATCAATTCAAAGGAATTGCAATTTTGTAAAAATCTAGATTAAAGCGATGATAATAACCTACTAATCAAAAAAATCGTTTCATATTTTTTGCGGTCTTAGGTACGAGAAATTCAGCTACTGCACGAGTCTTCTTAGAGTCAGCCTGACTTTCCTCTCTGAGATGATGAGTCATAAGTAAATGACCTTTATTCTAGAGAACATGCATTTGTCTGGCTGGAAGATTAGTCCTGCTATTCCTAATTGGCCTAGTAATTTTCTTGACTTCTTTTTACGTTTCTGGAATGAAACCAAATATATTACAATACCGTCCATGTATACAAACAGTTCATAAAGACCGTTTAGAATTTATCCCCATGAAGGGCATGCAGGCTCCATGGGGACCCATTTACATGGTTTTGTTTTAAATTGAAGGTGTCGAAAGGGGGTACAGATAGTAGTTT
The DNA here is from genome assembly GCF_000648655.2 of Copidosoma floridanum. Next base: position 460,837 of record NW_019379671.1, read on the forward strand.
TTGGGACTTTTTTTTTTTTGTATATTTAGTGGGAAGAGATTCTTTAAAAATATGTCTGTTTAGTGTGGCTGAAACATTTACTGAGTAAATATGTAAGTTGAAGTTTAGATGTTAATTATGAATTGTGGGAACTGCTAGAGCCACCTACTCAGGCGGAGCTGTTAATTTTTCTTGAAGAGGCCTCTTAGAGGGACAAAACGTTGACAATTTTGATTTAAAAAAAGACATTCACTACACACATGGCTTTTTAATTATTTTGTTTATTGAAGATACATTCATGAAGTGAGAGAAGAAAGAAAGAAGAACCATGAAAAGTAGTTGTACTCTCATTGTACACTCATCTTTAATTTTTTTAAATCAATTTTGTCACATAAATAACAATCTAAAAACTCCATGAGAATCGTGAGTAAACTTTTATTACAACAGTTGTTTTTAAATATTTAATGTATTATTTAAAATATAGTAAAAAATAGTTTGATTCTCATCATTCTTTTATGCTCCACACATAAATTGATATTCAAAAACCCCATGAGAAACATGAGTTAACTCTCATAACAATGATATAACTTTTAGAATATAATCTTAATTATAATTGTAGATATTGCTTTTTATAACACGTTATATCAATGAAAATATATTAATCGTAAGCTATAAAGAAAGTCTGGAGAAATTGATGGTCTCAATTCCATATTCCGTACATCATACTCCATGTTACGATACTCTTCGTTTTCATCCTCACCTATTAGGTTATCACCGCTTCCTCCTTGGTCATAGAGGCGTGCTCATAAGTCATAATCACAAGATTTTCCTGAGACTCCATTGGGTCAAACGTTATTTTTCTTTACTTGTCCATTACAATGATTGTAAATTATCCTTCATACCCTGATTAATTGTTGTAACGTTTTTAGCGAAAAAATGAATGTTAAATAAAAATATTAACTATTTTGTTTTGTTACATAAGAGTGTGAGAGTGAAGATAAAATATAATTATTCTCTGTATCCACGGAATAATGTTGAATAAAATATTATACCATGGCAAAGCAGCAATTGCATAAATGTTGCAAGACCGTGAAAGTTACAAAAAATAAGTAATAAGCACAATCGTTTCGTTTCTGTACAGTTATGTGTGTTTAGAACATTACTCATCTCAATATTAATAGTAAGGACAGGTAACTCCATTTCACAAAATATTCCTCTTTATTGTTTAAACTCAAATCTGGAAACCCTAACTCATCAACGACCAGGAGTCAAACGCCGTAGTCACTAAAAATATTACATATCTGGTCGTCTTCAGGATCTAAGTCAAACTCAGGATATGTACAACCCGTTTTATTGTGCAAACATAAGCCTAGTAATTCGCTTTATTGTGTTTTGCTGCTAATGTAAGTATCTTCTTAATCTACCATCAATTTCTTCATTACATTTCTCTCGATTGTTTGATCTTTCGTAATTCTGTCAGTTTAAAACTAAATGAATGCTCAAGTGACATTGTGTACAAGGTTTGGTAGATTGTACATTGAAATATAAAAATGATGTAATGAAGAAAGAACATTAAAAAATATTTAATCAGTCATTCAATACTTAAAATACATAATAATTTTTATACTTTAAGATTAGGTATTTATGTGGAGCAGTTGTTACTAACTATAGCTTTTAAATTAAGTATTTCAAAACTATTCAACCATACAGAATGCTATTTGCCCTGGATCGTAGTAAGAACTGGATTGTATAAAGTATATTTTCTTATTGTTAGGGTTCAGTTTAGATATAATGTCACTTAAGTGACGGTACTAGCCATTCTATTTAAAGACAAGTTTAATGTACATACTTCCAACCACTCATTTTGCTTGAAGATTTGATTTCCTTGACAACCAAGTTAAGTAATCTATCGTCTTACAAGCATGGGATTGGCTTCTATAAAAAAGGTAAGATGATCTTTTTGCTGATCGATCACTTCATCAGTTCTATTTAAATGTAAAAAATGAATAGTTTAGCTGTGTTTAAAAAAAAGTTACAGAATTTAGTTTTATCAGTTGGTTGGAAGCTTCAAGTTATATTGATCAATCAAATATGCTTTTGAAGGTTTTGAAGAAGGGACGCCAAAATGGAGCGTTGCAAGCTCCGCCTGTAACAGAAGATTTGTTCGATTAAGAGGTTCCGAGCGCTTGGAGCGCTCGGAGTGCTCCGAACTCTAGCCCGAACACGCGTTCTTGCTACGAGCGCTCCGAGCGCTCCAAGTGCACGTGACTTAGGCTGCCTGTGGATAGCTGTGTAAGATCCAGCTTACCTATATTATTTTTAATAGTAATCAATGATTCATAAAAACGAATTAGAAAGTGGTTGTCGACAGCTCTAGTATAGTTAAGAGGTGAAAAAGCTGATATATGTTTTTAAAAAAAGTTTCTTAAAAAAGTTTTTGTTTTAAAGTTTTACCAAGTTTTTTCTAAAAAGAAAAAACAAACGGTAAGTGTTTTTTTTATGCTTCAATTAATGAGATTAGCTAAGCATTTACGAATTCGCTATAGACTTTGATTAAATTGCGTTGTGGCGAATGTGGATATGATATTGAGGATGATCGAATTTTGAAACATAATTGTCTCTCTCAATATCGGGAAGTTGAACTGATGGGCTTTTACGTATACCCCCCTCCTGCTAGAGGTAGGTACATATCAGTACTCTTTATAGAATAAAATTTTCTAAAATCAAATGCTGATCTATCAATATTTTAGGATGTAAAAAAAATAATGCTTCTTATATATCTACTGATTCCGAGACTTGGATCAGAGTTGAAGAATCTCCAATTGCAACTTGTAATTCTGAACCAGCTAATCCACGACAGGAAGCTGCAGAGTCGTTGTTAACTCTTTCAAGTCCAGTTGCAGTATTCAGTGATGTGACGAATTCAAATCAAGCTAGTACATGCAGTACAACTAATGACAACCAAACAGATGGTGATCAAGCTTTCTTCGAAGAGTCTAAAATCTTCAAGTGGACAGATAACAGCGTAAAACTGTTGCTAAACTTATTTGGCCAGTATCAACATCTTTGTGATCAGGGAAAATTGAGTAAAAAAAAAATGTACAAGAAAATAAGTCGTGAAATGTTGATTCAAGAAAATTATACGGTTTCTTATAAACAAATTGCTAATGAAATGAAATTATCGGAAAAATCTTACAAAAAAAAAAAA
>NW_019379671.1:464303-488391 GCF_000648655.2 Copidosoma floridanum
AACGAACCCCAGTCAACATCAATCTTACTGAATCACAAGAGTCTATAAAAAAACGTAGACACCAGGAGCTGCTAACCAGATAAGATGCCTTTCTACAATTGCAGTCTTAAAAAATTAGCAATTGAAGAAAAAAAATTGAAGTACAAAGCAAAGTACAAAGTTAGTGTAGAATCTGATGGAGATACGGAGTAGATTTGTTCGATTAAGGTGTTCGGAGTAACTTAAAGTGTCTTTTTCTGTGGCCAAGTATTACATTCGTTTGATCAAGGTGTTCGTAGCATTTCAATGTTTATTAAACAATTTTATAATTAAAAAATGTTTAAGTAGTAATTTTTTTTTTTTTTATATTTTAATACCGTATCGCTGAAAGTACATTAAGCTACATGTAAGAATATTTGTGTTCTTCAAGATCTCATTGAGCCATGATTGGTGAAATAAAACTCTTCATATTTTGTATTTACTTTATTTATTGCAAACATTCTTAAAAAATTTTTACAATGTTAAAAATAAAATAAATATTAATACATATAAGTTAAATTTTTCAGTGAGCATTCGCCTTAAAGCAAATCCATCAGCACAAAAATCTTCGGACTCAGAATAGTATGATGATTCCTCAAGGAGTTGATCATTTTAATACTCCTCACAGACTCTAACCGCACTTTCGCTATCTGCAGGAAACTCGAAATGTTCTACATTTTTCTTCAGTGCCATATTGTGTAAAACAACGCATGCTCGAATAACTTTGAGCCTTCTCAATCCAGGCTTCAGTCGAATGTGATACAGAAGTTGAAATCCACAAGATATTATTCTTATATGCGTGTATACATTTTTTTATATTCAAATGATACTGTACTAAATTTCTGTAAGGCTTACCTCTGCTTAAGCAATCCAATAGCGGTCTCAATGTCAACTCTAGTTTTTAATAGAGCCTTATTAAATCGTCACTCACATGGTTTCATATGACCATTATCTTTATAAGGCACAAAAAGGTCTGGGCGACAGGGATAGGCAGCATCCCCCAATAAATAATCTCCTGTCAAGTGAAATAGAAATTATATAAGGTAATCATTAGTTGTATTATTCCATAATTTCTGTCATACCTATTCCTTCTTCGACCATTCTCCTATAGACGGGAGAGTTTCTGAAAACCCTTGAGTTGTGGACACTTCCTAGATATCCAAGCACAAAATCTAAAATCCTAAAATCTTGTTCACAAACAAACTGTCCTTGAATGTAAAAGTAGCATTTTCGGTTGTAGTAACTTTGTTGGCTCACTAATAGTCTGTCTATTTTAAAGTTCGTTCCATCAATGATTCCCACAATGTTCGGTAAGCCGCAATTGTCTTTGTAATGCCTATTACTCAGAGCCGTTCCACTTTCTGTGGGCCACATTATGTATTCTGAAGCATTGTTTCCAAGAAAATCAGAAACTCGGGTGATAATAGAGTGGAGAGCACTAAGGGACAGGTCACACCAGTCTAATAGTACTCTGTAACTCGAGACTTGGTGGCCCACAAACCACAAAAAAACATACCATTTGTTTATGGAGAAGTGTTTCTGGTTTTCCTGTAAAATGCAATTAAACAATAAGATAAACGAATATTTTAGCAAACTCATCATTAGCCTTTGACAAAACATTTGTAATATTCAGATTCTGAATATTCCTGGATCAAAAAATTGACAGTGTTTCTTTCTAAGAAAAAATAACGAACAAACTCTTCATCACTATACACTTGTACTGTTTTTTCACAAAAATTATGTATGCAAACTCTCTTTTTTGGCACGATTCCTTCATGTTCATCTTTACTGTCAAACTCTAATTTTAAAAAACCAAAAAAATCAAAAAAAACTAACTCTTCCTAAGAATTATCTGAGCAACTTGATGAAAGGGATTTCGATGATCTCGATAAAGAAGACGATGATAATAATGTGGATGACAATCGCTCTCTTTTTCTTTGCTGAATCTCAGAACAGGAAATTTACTTTAAAAAATTTGGTAACATGCAATTACTTTTATATTTCCATATGAATTTTATATTTTAAAACATTAATATAATACTAACATTTTCTGGTGTCATGAAAAATAATAGAAAACCTTCCAAATATACTATCAAAATAAAAAAAAAGTTTGTTTACTCGCGATTACGTTGAGCTGAATCTTACACGGCTATCCTTAGGCCGCCTGAGTACGTGCACTTGGAGCGCTTCGAGCGCTCGAAACCTCTTAATCGAACAAATCTAGAATCTCAATTCTAACTGTACTGTCCGAACTCCTTTTATAACCTGATAGTTGTACCAGTAGTCACGTAGGCTACTTGTTTGCCATAGTTTGTTCTTGAGTTATCTTGAACGAATTTATTTTGTCTTTTTAGAAATCTTCAAAGGTACACCCAAGGGAAAGTGATTCTTTCCAGGCACTGACCCTAAATGGCAACATCGCGTATTGTTTCTCTTGGTTGATCAGAAATGGCGTTAGAGTCTGTAAGGTAGCCAGTCTTTTTCCATAAAAGCAAAGAGAGAGCAGTGCACCATTGCGTCGTCTGCTAGTGTTGACGTTTAAAAGTTCCTGGAGTCATGGTAATCGTCAACGTTGGTTATCTTGGAATTGGAGTCAGCATATTGAGAAGTGAGGGCACACTAGATCTGCTGCAAGAAGAACATACTTAATAAAGTTGCTACCGAGAGTTCAAGGTTCTCCCTTTAAAGTGGCTTGATGTCAACGAATTTTTGTCAGATGAGTAACAATAATTATTTGTTGTAAAGAAATGCACCAGAATAATTTGATACTTTGAGTGTGTGTGAAACTTTTTTTGTTTCAAGATTAAAACCATGTAACTTCTACTATTTTATCATCGCAATGCACAAGTTATTGACAAGCAATAAGATACGCTGAGGAACAACTGTCTATTCATCTAGTGAGTTGCCAACAAGACCAAGTTATGTTGAAAAAGCATGACTATTCTTGACAACATGCCTGTTTGCTCAAACTGTTTCTATTTATTTGTTTAGTAATGGGACAAATAAGAAAAAGGAGAGTCCTGAAACCTACGCAACACAGTTTCCTGATTTTCCTGTGAGCCAATTATTNCCAATACGCAAGAATGGTATTTTTTTTATCTTTAGGATATAAGAAGACAGCTCTGACGGAATCAACGGATGCTTCCTTTTCCTTTTATTCACGCACACATCTAAGAATTTCATCCTTTTTGACGTCAACAGAATTAAGATACATAAAAGTTCAAGGTAAAAGCTTGATATTAAGCTTCAACTTAAAACCCAAGATTTCAAACGATAATAAGATTTTTCAAAAAAAGAGGAACTAATCGCTGGACTCTTAACTATAACACAATCATCCAGATAACGTAAGATACTTTCATGTTAATAAGGACAATAGGGTCTGTAGATCATAAGACGGTATCTTAAGTCTTTTTAGTAGTTTTAAATTTAGTTTTAGCGTGATAAATGCAAGTAGTTTTGGCACAAGAAAGAGAAACAACACAAAACTATGCGTATAAATCCCCAGAGGGTGACAAATTCCTGATAGTATAAGTAAATGATGCTAGCCATGGCACTGAAGCAGCAGAAAAGCTAGCCGCAACCGATTGAGTATTTTTTGAGCAACAGTTTTCCAAGAGCACCTTACGTCATCAAAAACTATTTTTGGTAATTTAGCCGATGAAACGACTACTAGAAAAAAATTTAAGAAATCAATGGTGTTCTTTTTTAGCACCAGCAACTTTTTTACTGCCCAATCGCTCGAAAAGAACAAAAACATCGCGCGTCCTGAGTAAAATACAACGAATCTTTCCAGCTCTTGATAAGGCCTGAACCAGAAAATAAGTGACCAGATCATTAAACCAGGTAAGCCGTAGAGTTAGGAGATGATCCTCTAAACCAACATTAGTGACACTATTACTTTCCCATTCTAATAGGGAGACTTGAATATCTGAATGGCAATTATACTTAGGATAGTTACGATAATGATAATCACAAAAAGCTGGATCAAAAATATTGCTTTATTTTCAAAGTTAACAGAAGATTCATCTGCCAAAACCAAGTTAATATGAACAAGCTCGACCTGTTGCATGTCTCAACGTTAACAAAAACCAGAGTAGACTTGAGTTTAAATCCACATGTACACCCAAGGGAAAGTGATTCTTTCCAGGCACTGACCCTAAATGGCAACATCGCGTATTGTTTCTCTTGGTTGATCAGAAATGGCGTTAGAGTCTGTAAGGTAGCCAGTCTTTTTCCATAAAAGCAAAGAGAGAGCAGTGCACCATTGCGTCGTCTGCTAGTGTTGACGTTTAAAAGTTCCTGGAGTCATGGTAATCGTCAACGTTGGTTATCTTGGAATTGGAGTCAGCATATTGAGAAGTGAGGGCACACTAGATCTGCTGCAAGAAGAACATACTTAATAAAGTTGCTACCGAGAGTTCAAGGTTCTCCCTTTAAAGTGGCTTGATGTCAACGAATTTTTGTCAGATGAGTAACAATAATTATTTGTTGTAAAGAAATGCACCAGAATAATTTGATACTTTGAGTGTGTGTGAAACTTTTTTTGTTTCAAGATTAAAACCATGTAACTTCTACTATTTTATCATCGCAATGCACAAGTTATTGACAAGCAATAAGATACGCTGAGGAACAACTGTCTATTCATCTAGTGAGTTGCCAACAAGACCAAGTTATGTTGAAAAAGCATGACTATTCTTGACAACATGCCTGTTTGCTCAAACTGTTTCTATTTATTTGTTTAGTAATGGGACAAATAAGAAAAAGGAGAGTCCTGAAACCTACGCAACACAGTTTCCTGATTTTCCTGTGAGCCAATTATTCGTTTGAATCCTGCGATGGAAAGTCTCAACGACTTCTTCGTGCAGCCGTCAGTTGGAATGCAAATAAAAGAGTGTAGAGTTACGAGCAACAACGATAAGTGGTATTCTAGCAGTCTTGGTGGTCGTGGTATTCGTCTATTTGTTGCTCGATTCGACAACGCCAATTTTTCCATGACCATGCTCCTGGTTGCTTCACCGTAGTTGAAAATAGTGCTTGTAAGCAGGTAAATTGTTACTGGGTAAAGATTGTTTAAAAAATCTTGCACATTGTACTTGGTACTCATTCATCGCTTTCATCCACTTTTTGATCTATAATAAACCACTACATTGTATTTGTGTGACTATAGTTCATGTTTGTATTTGAGCTAAGGTTAGTAGATCACAACAGAAAAAAATTTTTTCCCTAGCTTTCTGTAAATGATAAAATGTTGCATTTTATTCACTCCCTACAGTCGCAGTAAAAGTATTACCAGAAGGAAGCTGTATATTCAGATCTTATATCATTAACAACGATGAAAATGAAGTTCATCACGAGCAAAGGAAAATACTTCAAAGACAAGTGGGCATCTCAGAGAGGCTGGACTATTTTCTTCAAGGCTAGTTCCAGTCCTACCAAGAGTTATCATTTATCAGGGGCTGTTGAAAAAAAAAATTAAGAGCAAGTGGAATGGCATTAAAGTGGACTGCAAGTACTTCTGTAGTGATCGACTCAGGTGATGCAAAAGTCTGGACTAGAACCAGTAGCTTTAATAATCAAATAATTACACAAAGTTTTGAATACTGTTCAGGGCTTGTATCCTACACTAGTATTTGTTCAGGGAATTTTTTTTATCCGTACTTATAGATCAATATGTAATAAATTCCATACATAACGTTGAATCATTAAATAAAGATAGGAAATAAAACGATTGAAACGTAGGAACCGATTCTCTCTGTATTGAATTTTTATTAATGAAAAAAAATCCTAACAATTTCAATGATTTTAACTCCTTCATAATTATCAAAAACTTTGTAAAAAATACACAACCAAAAAATCATAAGAAACTCGTATAGTTAAAAGATTACAAACCATACTATGGACTCTCAACTAAAGCAATCATTTATTTTCTTATAAAAAGCATTGTCTATCATCAACACAATACGATAACATTCAACTTTAACTGTACTTATTTAATAATTACATTTTATATAATACTTAGCTCACATGATTGTAACAATAGAGAATTTTGATCTATTCAATAATAATCCGATAACATATCATGTTGTAAACAACTTACATGGTCTTATAAAATGAAAGAACTTTAGCTGGATTAATGCATAACAAAAATAGACAAATAAAAGTAACATACCAGATTGTAATAATATTAAGCTTACCTAAGACTACATAATTCACCTAAATCTATTTCTGTTTTTTACTTAACAATTTTGCTTTATTAATAATTTATGTAGCCTCCTTCTGCATTTATCACAGCATTCAAGCGAGTTGGCATTGATCGAGCAAGAGTCCCGAAAAATGCTGGCTTATCGGTGAGGTCTTGCCAAGAAGCTGTTACTAGCTCGTGCAGTTCATTAGCATTTTGTGCCATGCCATGTCCCCATTCTCTCACCATGTCTGACCAAACGTTCTCGATGATATTTAAATCGGGCGAGCGAGCTGGCCATGGCATTCGCTGAAAATGTGGATGATTCTGCCGACCGACTTCGACGATATTATCAGCACCATGCCCAGAACACCATCCCCAATATGCCTCGTTGATTCTACCACTATGATGATTCGGAATAACATATTGCGGCAAATACCGGGAATTCGGAGGTCTACATAATATATCATGTTGTCGACAACTCACTTGGTCTTATAAAATGAAAGAACCTTAGCTGGATTAATGCGTAACAAAAATAGACAATTAACAGTAACATGCCAGATTGTAATAATATTAAGCTAACCTAATAGTCATATTTATTGTCAGTATTTAAAACTAGCAGCCCCCCGTCTCGGCTTCGCCCGCGACTTACTAAATAAAACACTGTAGTGCGTTGACATGTAATGTGAAACATTTTCAGTTAGAAATGTTACACATATTCCTGATCTCAGAACAAAAATCTTCGTATTAAAAACATATGTTTCCGGAATCCATATAGTTCATTCGGTTAAATAATGAGGTGTAAAAATTCAAAAAAATTATTATGCTGAAAAGTACCGGCGTTCTTTATTTCATAAAATAATCGGTGGCTATAAGAAGCCGTTGATTTACAGTTTCTTCCGTGTAATTCACGAAAGCAGCTATTTTTTAAAGCTGTTAAGATTTTAAACCCCCAAAAAATTTATATAAAAAAAAAAATTTTTTACTTATATCTCACAACTTTATTACCAGAGCAACAAAGTTCTGGACCTTAAACTTTACATTTTTATTGCCACAAAAACACAAATACATTTTATACTCATTAAAAAATCTGAAGTAGGATCTTTAAAGATTCCAGAGATTGCTGTGAGGGTACAATGAAAAGCTGATCTCTCAAGTAATGGACTCTTTAGTTGTCGATTTTAACGCTGCTGTTTCAATCTCGATAAATTTTCTGCGTCAGTTTCTTGACGCCTAAGTAAAATTGTATTTATTAGATACACTTCAAGTTTTTCTTCCGATTCACCCTCTTGCGACTTTTGGCATGCTTAAAATTTGTGTGACCCCTAAAGTGTGTTTTCTGTCAACTTTGTTAAGTTCTAATATATTTGTTGGCATGGTAGTTCGACGTCCGATGGCCCTAAAAAAGACAGGTGAGCTTTTTAAGTTAACTCTTTCTTGACTGCAGTTAACAGAAATTGTGACTGCCTGGATACCTCAGGGTGATCTTCTCTGGCTTGCTGTTGAAGACCCAGACTGATTGAGAGAAAAATTACAAATTCCGAAGCTTTGGGGCTAGTTGTAGTGCTCTTCCCCAACGTCTCCTAGTATAACGTCGAAGACGTTGGTGTCTAAAGTACCTTTTTCAGTTGCAGATTCAGTCGTTTTGGTGATCTTGGATGGGGAGATTGGTTAGTGATACTTGTCCAGTGGAGGCTGTCCCGTTGGCTCAAGTTTTTTATTCTACATAGCTGTTATAGGTTTGCCCAACGCAGACATTGGAGAGGATCAGTGATTCCTGGTTGAATGCTTGGAGTCGAGAGGGTAGTATAGGGTCGTCGGTCACCAGGTTTTCCAGCCATGCGAAGAACAACTCCGCAGGTGACGTCTGCTAGTGAATGGCTGAATTGGTTTAATAGTGCCCATCTTTAGTTGATATAGTCTTTTAGTCGATGAATCGCTTCCAGAAACGGTAATAAAAATGTATTTGTTGGCAAGGTAGTTTACACTTAAGTGGACCCTAAAAAGAACCGATGAAATTGATGGTTAAGTAGGGAACGTAAATACTAATAATGGTGCTAAAAAGTGCCAGTGGTGAAACTTCCAGGCTATTCTTATTCCTGATGATGAAGAGCTGGCTACGGTTGCCTTATTCTTACCCTGGGAGTCTCGATGTACGGAGACTGTGATGGAGGAAGGTACGCTGCTGACCAAAGAATATCTCGTCTCGAGTCGTTCCTCGGATAACCAACCGCTCATCATTAGACGGGAACATGTGGGTAAGCGCATTAGGGACGCGACGACCAAGAAGGTAGCCGTTGTGGCTGCCCATGCCCCTCAGAGCTCAGAGCTGTTTTCCCTTGCTTACATTTGTAGCCACAAATTCTCTAACTGCACCAGGTGGGATGGTGGGACTGCTNCATACATAACGTTGAATCATTAAATAAAGATAGGAAATAAAACGATTGAAACGTAGGAACCGATTCTCTCTGTATTGAATTCTTATTAATGAAAAAAAATCCTAACAATTTCAACGATTTTAACTCTTTATTAATTATCAAAAACTTTGTAAAAGGTACACAATCAAAAAATCATAAGAAACTCGTATAATTAAAAGATTACAAACCATACTATGAACTCTCAACCAAAGCAATCATTTATTTTCTTTTAAAAAGCATTGTCTATCATCGACTCAATACGATAACATTCAACTTTAACTGTACTTATTTAATAATTACATCTTATATAATACTTAGCTTACATGATTGTAACAATCGAGAATTTTGATCTATTAAATAATAATCCGATAACACATCATGTTGTTAACAACTTACATGGTCTTATAAAATTAAAGAACTTAAGCTGGATTAATGCGTAACAAAAATAGATAAATAAAAGTAACATGCCAGATTGTAATAATATTAAGCTTACCTAATAGTCATATTTGTTGTCAGTATGTAAAATGTAAAGTAGTGGAAGTTTTTAATTATAATTTAGGTATTATATCTTCAAAGTCGAGAAGAAGATGTTGTTGAATCTTGTTGAGCCAGTCTCTCTTGACGAAACCGAAGGCAATATCGCTTTTTAAGCGCATGTAATCCTGCTTCAATGTATAATAGATTTTACGTACCATCCCTGCTGTAATCAAAGAAAAATAAGTTTAAAAATAATAAAAATATACGAAAAATTTTTTTTTAAATCGCAGGATCACTTCGTTTTTCTTTGAAGATTTTAAAACAAATTATTACTCACTTCTCATGATTTGGAAACCAAAACAGCCATCATATTCTGAGGAGTTCAAGTCAAATACAACTCCTTCCTATAGCCGATCTAGTAAGTCATTTGTAACGTCGCCTACACTACGCACGTTGAAATCAGATCTGAGCTTTGACATATGCTCTCCAACCACCTTCGGTATATAATTTCTTATGTTCAGAATTTGTTGCTCAGAAAACCCTTTTGCGGTGAGCTCGATTGAGTAATGGTCCATCTTCAATGTGAACATGCGTCTCTATTTTTATATATTTTATTGAGCGAACAATAATGATTTTTTACTAGTACTATCATGCAACTTATGTAAGCTAAATTTGTGTAATTTAACTAACTTACGTTAATGCAAATTTGATAGTCGGCTTGGCCTTTACAACAGTTGTCTCACGTTTTTTTATACGAGACTGTATTAAAATATTTAGTAACGGTATATTTACTACTTGAAACACGTGTATTCACAAAAAACGAACGTGCGCCCTCGTAAAACAAAGAGCTGATACTGCTATGAAAACTTGTAAAACGTGTTAGTGTGAATATTTGATTAGAAGGAGACACTAGTATATATTATACAGTCACAAATACTTTAACTATACTATAATTTAACTATAGGCAAAATGCGTTTTTTATACAGAACTCACGGCATTGTATAAACAAAGGATAGTGACCACTTCTACTTACGAAAGTTTTTACGTCACATTTAAAGACGCCATACAATTAACTATTACAAGTGTTTTTATAGAGAACATTAATTTGTCGTAATAGCAGTCGCATTCTCCAATCTCCTACGGAAGTGAATCTAGCACGCATGATAACCTTATTGAAAATAGGTGACAGCATACAAGTGATTTCTCAGACAGTGAATTGCTGCCTGACGACGGCAGCCAAGTGGACGCTACGGTTTAAAATTGAGGAAGGAATTGAAGGATATGTAGCTAAAGATCAAAGAGATAGTCAGTATTATATATTCGTTTAAAATTAATATTTTTAAATTTCTCTATATCATGACTTGTTTTAATTTTAAAAAACTTATTTGTGTGTATAGATAACGGATCAGTTCGAAAACTGAGTCAACAAAATCTTTTGCAAGTACTGGAAGAATTATTTGTAAGTCCATTTGAGCCATTGAAGCAAATACCAGCAATTCTGGATTTAAATATTTCTTACAAAGCATTAAGAAATAATGTTGCAGAAAGAACCGAATAAAATGCTACAAAACTGCCAAAAAAAATGCTTTGACAGAAAGGCATACAAATGCCAGGCTTCAATTCGTCAATAATCACGTATACCTTACGCCTGATCAGTAGATAAACACCGTCTTTCTGGACGAAAAGGTTTTCTCAACAAACAAGGATGGCCGGTACATAGTATGGAGACAAATTCCCGGTATCTGCCGCAATATGTTATTCCGAATCATCATAGTGGTAGAATCAACGAGGCATATTGGGGATGGTGTTCTGGGCATGGTGCTGGTAATATCGTCGAAGTCGGTCGGCATATGAATGCCCATCGTTACGTGGCAATCCTGAAACGGTTTCTTGTGGGGTCTGTAATACCACTTTTTCCAAACGAAGAGGTAATCAGGGTTGTCGAAGACAACTGTGCGGTGCACCCAGCTCGTGCAGTTCAAACTTGGTACCAGAATCATCCACGTTTTCAGCGAATGCCATGGCCAGCTCGCTCGCCCGATTTAAATATCATCGAGAACGTTTGGTCAGACATGGTGAGAGAATGGGGACATGGCATGGCACAAAATGCTAATGAACTGCACGAGCTAGTAACAGCTTCTTGGCAAGACCTCACCGATAAGCCAGCATTTTTCGGGACTCTTGCTCGATCAATGCCAACTCGCTTGAATGCTGTGATAAATGCAGAAGGAGGCTACATAAATTATTAATAAAGCAAAATTGTTAAGTAAAAAACAGAAATAGATTTAGGTGAATTATGTAGTCTTAGGTAAGCTTAATATTATTACAATCTGGCATGTTACTTTTATTTGTCTATTTTTGTTATGCATTAATCCAGCTAAAGTTCTTTCATTTTATAAGACCATGTAAGTTGTTTACAACATGATATGTTATCGGATTATTATTGAATAGATCAAAATTCTCTATTGTTACAATCATGTGAGCTAAGTATTATATAAAATGTAATTATTAAATAAGTACAGTTAAAGTTGAATGTTATCGTATTGTGTTGATGATAGACAATGCTTTTTATAAGAAAATAAATGATTGCTTTAGTTGAGAGTCCATAGTATGGTTTGTAATCTTTTAACTATACGAGTTTCTTATGATTTTTTGGTTGTGTATTTTTTACAAAGTTTTTGATAATTATGAAGGAGTTAAAATCATTGAAATTGTTAGGATTTTTTTTCATTAATAAAAATTCAATACAGAGAGAATCGGTTCCTACGTTTCAATCGTTTTATTTCCTATCTTTATTTAATGATTCAACGTTATGTATGGAATTTATTACATATTGATCTATAAGTACGGATAAAAAAAATTCCCTGAATCAATACTAGTGTAGGATACAAGCCCTGAACAGTATTCAAAACTTTGTGTAATTATTTGATTATTAAAGCTACTGGTTCTAGTCCAGACTTTTGCATCACCTGAGTCGATCACTACAGAAGTACTTGCAGTCCACTTTAATGCCATTCCACTTGCTCTTAATTTTTTTTTTCAACAGCCCCTGATAAATGATAACTCTTGGTAGGACTGGAACTAGCCTTGAAGAAAATAGTCCAGCCTCTCTGAGATGCCCACTTGTCTTTGAAGTATTTTCCTTTGCTCGTGATGAACTTCATTTTCATCGTTGTTAATGATATAAGATCTGAATATACAGCTTCCTTCTGGTAATACTTTTACTGCGACTGTAGGGAGTGAATAAAATGCAACATTTTATCATTTACAGAAAGCTAGGGAAAAAATTTTTTTCTGTTGTGATCTACTAACCTTAGCTCAAATACAAACATGAACTATAGTCACACAAATACAATGTAGTGGTTTATTATAGATCAAAAAGTGGATGAAAGCGATGAATGAGTACCAAGTACAATGTGCAAGATTTTTTAAACAATCTTTACCCAGTAACAATTTACCTGCTTACAAGCACTATTTTCAACTACGGTGAAGCAACCAGGAGCATGGTCATGGAAAAATTGGCGTTGTCGAATCGAGCAACAAATAGACGAATACCACGACCACCAAGACTGCTAGAATACCACTTATCGTTGTTGCTCGTAACTCTACACTCTTTTATTTGCATTCCAACTGACGGCTGCACGAAGAAGTCGTTGAGACTTTCCATCGCAGGATTCAAACGAATAATTGGCTCACAGGAAAATCAGGAAACTGTGTTGCGTAGGTTTCAGGACTCTCCTTTTTCTTATTTGTCCCATTACTAAACAAATAAATAGAAACAGTTTGAGCAAACAGGCATGTTGTCAAGAATAGTCATGCTTTTTCAACATAACTTGGTCTTGCTGGCAACTCACTAGATGAATAGACAGTTGTTCCTCAGCGTATCTTATTGCTTGTCAATAACTTGTGCATTGCGATGATAAAATAGTAGAAGTTACATGGTTTTAATCTTGAAACAAAAAAAGTTTCACACACACTCAAAGTATCAAATTATTCTGGTGCATTTCTTTACAACAAATAATTATTGTTACTCATCTGACAAAAATTCGTTGACATCAAGCCACTTTAAAGGGAGAACCTTGAACTCTCGGTAGCAACTTTATTAAGTATGTTCTTCTTGCAGCAGATCTAGTGTGCCCTCACTTCTCAATATGCTGACTCCAATTCCAAGATAACCAACGTTGACGATTACCATGACTCCAGGAACTTTTAAACGTCAACACTAGCAGACGACGCAATGGTGCACTGCTCTCTCTTTGCTTTTATGGAAAAAGACTGGCTACCTTACAGACTCTAACGCCATTTCTGATCAACCAAGAGAAACAATACGCGATGTTGCCATTTAGGGTCAGTGCCTGGAAAGAATCACTTTCCCTTGGGTGTACATGTGGATTTAAACTCAAGTCTACTCTGGTTTTTGTTAACGTTGAGTCATGCCACAGGCCGAGCTTGTTCATATTAACTTGGTTTTGGCAGATGAATCTTCTGTTAACTTTGAAAATAAAGCAATATTTTTGATCCAGCTTATTGTGATTATCATTATCGTAACTATCCTAAGTATAATTGCCATTCAGATATTCAAGTCTCCCTATTAGAATGGGAAAGTAATAGTGTCACTAATGTTGGTTTAGAGGATCATCTCCTAACACTACGGCTTACCTGGTTCAATGATCTGGTCACTCATTTTCTGGTTCAGGCATTATTAAGAGCTGGAAAGATTCGTTGTATTTTACTCAGGATTCGTGCTGTTCTACCGTTTTTTCCACCTTATTGTCCACCTGCCTTTTGACTGCACTGCATATTTATGTATTACCTGACGTTTATTCATTTGCATCACTGTTCTCTGCTGCAGTAGTGGGGGCGTTAGGGTAAAGTTGGTGTTTTATTTTCAAGTCATTAAGTTTTGTGTAGGTTAAGTTTTTAATTTACGTGTATATTTTTTTAGCGAGTACTTTTTATTAATAACGTACGTTCGAATATGTTATACAACGCAGACACCCCTGTCTAAATTTAGTTTTTTTTTATACTCTCTAGTTAATTTTTAGCTTTTATTCAATTTATTAAACGTTTAATGAGCTTAATTGATGCACTTGTGATACGCGTGACGCGCGATGTTTTTGTTCTTTTCGAGCGATTGGGCAGTAAAAAAGTTGCTGGTGCTAAAAAAGAACACCATTGATTTCTTAAATTTTTCTCTAGTAGTCGTTTCATCGGCTAAATTACCTCAAATAGTTTTTGATGACGTAAGGTGCTCTTGGAAAACTGTTGCTCAAAAAATACTCAATCGGTTGCGGCTAGCTTTTCTGCTGCTTCAGTGCCATGGCTAGCATCATTTACTTATACTATCACGAATTTGTCACCCTCTGGGGATTTATACGCATAGTTTTGTGTTGTTTCTCTTTCTTGTGCCAAAACTACTTGCATTTATCACGCTAAAACTAAATTTAAAACTTCTAAAAAGACTCAAGATACCGTCATAAGATCTACAGACCCTATTGTCCTTATTAACATGAAAGTATCTTACGTTATCTGGATGATTGTGTTATAGTTAAGAGTCCAGCGATTAGTTCCTCTTTTTTTGAAAAATCTTATTATCGTTTGAAATCTTGGGTTTTAAGTTGAAGCTTAATATCAAGCTTNACGAAAAAAAAAAAAAAAAAAAAAAACTCAAGTTAAAAGAAGCATACAGAGGGATACTGGTCAGTATAACGGCAAGTCGATGCCAAGGAAGTAGGTACCATGAGCCTCAGTCACATTAAATTTGTATTTTTACGCTGATTCCACGGGGTTACTCGTGCCTACGTGCTGAGAAAGAAAATCACCCTGGCCGATTAACGATCGTCGGTCCCCCAGGGATGAGCCTTCCTTTCCCTTTTTTAGCTGAAAATTCTAGCCATCTCTATATAGTACGTATGTATATACATAAATATGTACGTTTGGAAGATGGAGCAGGTGATGCGCGCTCTTTGAGCTCTTTCGACTTACGAAAAACGGTGCCCTTTTACTCAAACTTTTAGAAACAGCTGGATGTTTCCAGCCTGTATACTTCTCCCGTATAATATTGAGAAACTATTAATATTTCTGGATTCCACAGCCCAGACGAATTCATCAATTCAGAGAAGTAAAAACCATTAATGTAGAAAGTTAATTATGAACGTACTGTTATTATTAACGTACTACGTTGACTATCACATTTTCTTTTCGACGAGTATTATATTAATTTGAACTCATAGACATTAGGCTCACTTACTGTAAATGGTCCCACTGATTGTATCAATGTCAACTATGAAAATTATACATGTCTCGAAGACTTTTTGATACCCTGTATTTTAAAACTAATCTACTTAATTTAATTTGTAGTAAGTAGTAACCATGATCCGATAGTTCAGAAGCCATGTAAAATAAGGTCCCCAGTGCTATGTGAGTGATTGATCATATTAAATCTGAGGCGGCTTTTTAATATGCCAATGACGATAGCATATATGCATATATATATACAAACAGAGTAGTACAACGATATGACTAAATTTGTTTTCTCCATATTCAATTTTCATTGTTCAAATCGCTCAAAAACATACTACTTAAAGTTAGAAAAATTTTGGTGCACAATATGACTATATTTGTTTTCTCCATGTTCAATTTTCATTGATCAAATCGCTCAAAACCATAAGTACTACTTAAAGTTAGAAAAACTTTGGTGCATAATATGANACTGTTCATGATTTTAATGAATGGTACACTTTTTTAAGCTTACGCATTTGTATGTGTATACCTAATAAATAAATTCTCATCTATATAAAATCAAACATATGTAAGTGTATTTACCTGGTTATTTGAAAGTGTGGAGGACAAAACTAAGTATGTAAGCGAATAAATAGCAAAATCAAATTGACTTGGGAGATGTATGTATTTTATGTGATTATTCTAGTAATATAGTCGTAAAAATTTCTTACAAAATTGAAATTTTATTACAAAAAACCATTTTAATTGCGGTAGTAACATTATTCTACTACAAAAACATCAAAAAGCTTGTATTTGAAAATAATATATCAGCGTTTGATATGTTTATTTAAACAATGATTTATTCAACCTTTTTACTTTGAACCAATAGTATCTTATATCCAAGCTATTACGATCTAATACAAATACAAACACGCATTGGCAGATTGTACCTCTCCATATTGAATGATTACATATTTGTCAGAGCAAGAGAGGGAAACCGAGGGAGGGGGTGGTAAGTCGAGTGGAGAGAAGAAATAGAAATTGCGAGTACACAAGAGAAAAAGAAACTGGGAATTCATTTGAAACTTGACGCATTGCCATAGTGAAATACTGCTAATTTATTCGGAGATCGAGAAAGTCGCAGCAGTGGGGAAGGAAAAAGAATACGGAGAAGGAACTGCAGCGATTTATAACAGGAGCGAGATAATTCATGAAAGAAGAGCGCGTACGGGAATAAAGAAGCTCACGCTGCAGGAGGAGAAGAAACAAGTACGAGAGACAGCGCGAGCGTGGCTGAAATTATCCCCTCGTGTATTGTAAATGCCGCTCGTCTGCTCGCGAGAAAAAGATGCGAGTCGCGCGGATGATTATATACCAGCACTACTACTGCACGTCTACATACGATCACGCGTCACTTGAGACTGCCTGCAACGATCTAGAACTTATGGTGGTATACATCTACCATACGATTTGGTCCGTAGAAATTTAATGATATTTTTTACTTTTACTAGAACGTATGTAATCTGAGAAACTTTTCATATATAAGTATTGATAGAAAGTTAAAATGATGGTGATAGTAGTGGCCGTTGCATCTATTCTATGTAAAAATATCATAATAGAAAACTTATAAGCACTTTTATTTTTTGTTGTCGAAGTGGTGAGAATAACCGTTGATTACACATGAACTTCGTAGTTTTACCGATTACTGATCTGCTCTGCATTACTACAATTTGCATGAATACAGAATAACATTTTGTGTATACCTACATCCAGCCTAATTCAACTTTTTTGAAATAGTGTTAAATTATTACCTGGGAAGGTGCTGATATACTTTATACAGCCCAGACGAATTCATCAATTCAGAGAAGTAAAAACCATTAATGTAGAAAGTTAATTATGAACGTACTGTTATTATTAACGTACTACGTTGACTATCACATTTTCTTTTCGACGAGTATTATATTAGTTTGAACTCATAGACATTAGGCTCACTTACTGTAAATGGTCCCACTGATTGCATCAATGTCAACTATGAAAATTATACATGTCTCGAAGACTTTTTGATACCCTGTATTTTAAAACTAATCTACTTAATTTAATTTGTAGTAAGTAGTAACCATGATCCGATAGTTCAGAAGCCATGTAAAATAAGGTCTACAGTGCTATGTGAGTGATTGATCACATTAAATCTGAGGCGGCTTTTTAATATGCCAATGACGATAGTATATACACACAGAGTAGTACACCAATATGACTAAATTTGTTATCGCCATGTTCAATTTTCATTGTTCAAATCGCTCAAAAACATACTACTTAAAGTTAGAAAAATTTTGGTGCACAATATGACTAAATTTGTTTTTTCCGTGTTCAATTTTCATTGACCAAATCGCTCAAAACCATAAGTACTACTTAAAGTTAAAAAAACTTTGGTACACGAGAACGTTGTAAGTATATGAAAATCTACAGTCTCTCTTGTATTAATTTGCTCCCTTCTTTTTTATTGGAATAAACAACTGCATCCAATATGATAGCGAGAACAAACCCTTTCTCCTAATCTCTATACTTTTTACGAATAAAAACTCTTTATTCCGACGGTTCATCGGAGTCAAGCCCTTACACTAACAGTCACTAATAAATGTCTTCTTGTACATGCTGTTACCAACACATTAATTGCTTAACGATACAATTCAGTCTCCTTTCCTTTTCTCTTAATATGCATACACATGCACTAAAAATACGTACATGCAACTCTCAGATACATGCTTATTTACTTTTTATCTGGAAATGAAGCATAAATAAGTGAAAATCGTAACTTAACTTTTTTTATCTGATACTTCCCATTGTACCCGGAGAAGCTTCCGTTTAAATCGAAAACATATCTCGGACGTATTTCAAAATGACCACGATGGCAATCGAAAAGGCATTAAACGCTATCTGTTTGCGGTCTCGTACGTGTAGAGCTGGACAGGCTTTTGAATCCCCATTTTAATTTCTCTACAAGACCACTTAATCCTCCTCTGTGTCCCCATCGTGGTCGTCGTAGATGGGGTGCTGGTTGTATTATTCAAACAAAGCGCGAGGGCTTGACCACTGACCCACTTGACTTTCATTGTTGGAAAGAGTAAGAGAGAGGGGAGGGGAGAAAAGGCGTTTCGACCATTTAGAGCTGGCCACTCGGATGGGAAGACAATTGTATTATACGATCCAAAGTCATGGGATTAGATAACGATTAGGGATACATCCACGTTTTGTAGGTAGTTAAGATTTTTAACCTGTGTTTCGATGTTTACATTGGGAGTAGATATGATATCTGATGAGACTAACTTTGCAAAAGAATCGAGCCGTAAGCCTATACCATGGTTGTTACGAATCACCTTTATCTTAGTACAAATTTTGAATGTTGAGAAAATTACACATGCATCTGTTACTTTCACGATGTATAAAAGAAGTAACCAACAAAACTGTGATTAAAATTATTTTTAATGGAACAACTGTAACAGCTGTACTGAATGCATTTGAAATATTATTATAATCATCACACACTGATACCTCACTAGTTATACAGTTTTTTTGTCACAATTGTCTAACGTACATGCTATTAACGATGTATGAATAGAGATCCGTAATTATATATACATTTAAAATGGATATACTATTAAAGTTAAACAATCTGTTGATTGAAATATTAAATTTAAAAAAAAAAAAAGGAAATCCCAAAGTCTAATTTCTACTGGAATAACCGCATTTACTGTTAGTTACCTAAAAGTAAGTTATAAAAACTTCTTTCAAATTTAACACCCGTGACAGTTAAATTGAAAAAATGGAAACATCCATAATTAGCCCATTTAAGGTAAGATAGCAACACGTTCTTGTTAAACTTTTTCCGTTATAAAACGTTTCCTGCAAATATTGGAATCACAGTACACTTTAATTAGACATAGATAAGATAATGATTGTAAAGACTACAAGTCTCAATTTAAAAAAATTTTTCGGGTTCCTTTTTATCTAAACGCAGCAAACAGTCGTAAAAAAATGCGACTGAAATTACGACTGCGAAAAGTCTATACCATATGTTCTCCCACAACTCGTGGGCCAATTCATTTGAGAACCCTCGTGTGTACACTCACGTATATACGTCAAACTAACGTATGAGCCTAGAGAAAGAGAGCCGCTTGACCAGGCCCGTCGGCTTTCTGTCGTGACGCTTGGGCAAATATTGTGAGAGGTAATGCAGCCAAGAGAGTAAACGCCGAAATATACTCGTGGGCTTGTAGCCGCAACTTTGGACGAGAGGACAGTGCGAGAGAGAAATAAATAAGTTTTGGATACGTGGGTGGGTGTGCATATATAGTCCCTTGACCCGTGTCACCAGGATTACCTTTGGCTTTAGACGAGAACAGTGCATGTGTGTTTACGGCTTTTGGACTTTGATCATGCGATTCGGCTCTTGTTTGGAGGACGAAGGCGTATGTGATATGCGAGGGGTTGAGCCGAAATATTATAAAAGTGTATGAATTAGTACAAGATGTTTGTTGAAATAATGGGAGGATTGTAGTTTCACTGTTCGAGGAATGTAGGAATTAAAACAAAGGAACATAATTTAATACTCAGGTTGTGACACAAGTAAAATTAGTTTTTTTCTTTTCAGATGCCTCTTGAACGTTCCAGGAGAACGAAAAGAGGTGCGTGTAATGTTTAAAGGCATACAATGACACAAAGCAGGGGATTTCTGTACGAAAATCTGCAGAAATGCACCAAGTAAATCACATGACATCATTGCGATACGTTCGTAAACGTGATGCAGCGAATGCCAACGGCAATAACGGAGGTAGCATCAGTATAGGTTGCGTTGTTCACAACAAAGTTTTTTCTAAAAAGCAAGAACCGCGGTTGTCAAAATACCTACTACGTTGCGTGGATATATACTTTGGGTATATAATATCTATAATAACAAATTATACTGTTCAAAAGTAGGTTAAGTGTTCCAAATTTGATGCCTTTAATTAAAAATTGATGTTAAATTTTCCAAAAGAAAGGTGCTGTTATGTTATGTTCAACATAAGATACAATAACAGTGATTTGAAACGGTTTTAATGTATTTTTTTAACCTGTCACAATCATCCCCAGGCATTGTCACGACCGCCCCTGGGGTGTGGTCGGTTGTGACATATATTTTTTTTTCTAACAGCTTGTACATGTAAACGGCTGTATCTGCAGTCATAATTTTTGTACACACATGTAGATGAGTTTTAAATTTATCATGCCCAGCAATTTTCATTCCACTGAGTGTCATATTTCCAAAGTTACGGGCTCTCAAGTGAAAATTGGCACAACCATACCCAGTCTCCCCCTACTTTGTTTTTTTCACAACAAAAGAGCAAGTCATGCTAGGAGACATATACGTACATAGATACAAAAAATTTACTGGATTAGCTCACTGTATCCATCAAAGTATTAGATGCTCTATGTGTACAATAATTATACTCTGGATATTTTATAAATAATATGTAGTGTACCATAAATTTTTGTGACTGATGATGCTACTTCCTTTTTGTGCGTAGTATTAAGTTAATAATATGCTTATAGTACACTGGTAGCCAACCAAAGGATCGATTATTCCTTTCGTAGCATCAAACTACAAGCAAACCGAAAGCATCTTAAAGAAATTCTATACCTATAAGCATTGGACTTATATATATAAGAGTCGTCTGGCAGTAGAAAGCTGTGTAACTTACGAAAAAGAAGGGAGCAGAGAGATTTTACCGCAAACTCTGAGGAAGACAGTGGCAGAACCTAGCAGTTACTCACAGAACAGCATCAAATATGCATTTTTATAGCTACACGCGCGCTGTCTCTTAACTCAAACGAATTACTCTCCCAAACCTCCTTTACCTGGGAAAGTGCGCTCCTCCGTGGTCCGATATCTTTATGTGTACATACACTTCCACGACTACGTAGCTCTTACAAGCTCAAGGGTCTGTTTTGCTATACTTTTCATGTTTTCCCGAGCTTTCGGAAAAACATTAAAACGAGCTCACGTAAAGCATGTACAGTGTCATATATCAGCGTGCAACTTGTCATTAGAAATATTGTTCATGGTCATGCATAGTAATGTTCAGACATTCACTAGGAAGAGTAAATTTTATAGATGATTATGTTATATGTTTGCAAGATAAAAAAATGTACAATTATTCGACAAACAAATTCTAGAGGTAAGAATCTTATTTTGCAGAGTTTAAGTATATACATCTCATTAATCGAAGCTTGTTCAAATACTAGCACCAGACACCGTAGGATCTTTAAATACGCACAGGTCTAACTTCGTCAAAGTTATGCTCAAAGTGGGCATACAGAAAAGGAGGGTAAGATGCAACTTCGTCATTGCGTCTTTCCCTTTCCAGGAGGGAATCGATGATGAAGAAGATTCCCTCATCCCTAGTATAAGCAGGAATCAGCTGCTTCGATGGAGTAACCACGTCACGTTACCGCGTCCTGGCATAGCTGAGCTTGGTTGCACGTCCCAGTTAAAACAGAGATACAGCAAAGCAGACGAGGTCAGCATAAATAAGCCTTGGACTTTACGACTACCTGATACCGCTGCTGCTGCTGTTCACTTCGCTCTTTGCCATTTTGTTTTCCCTCTCTCTCGCTCTCTCTATCTGTTTCTGACTTTTGGACCAAACCTTAGTACTAAGGGAGTAGAGACTGCCTATATTTTTGTGTATACAATGTGAAGAGGGAGATGGGGGATAAGAGCTCGCGTGACCAGGAGTTCGAGAGCTCGTAAAAGCTTTGTTGCTTGTACTCTTCACGTGCAGACTAACTGCAACTCATGCTTTTTGTCGTTGAATAGTTGACTCCCTCCGTCAGTCTACTTTCTTTTTGTGTACATACCAAGTTCTTATAGCGCGGGCTAATCGATACTTTTTTACTTATTTGAATTAGGAAATGGAGTGAGTGACATAGTAGGCGTTGATTAAATAGCTTGTTCATCGGCTCGTTGGGTTAGTAACTTTGTTGTTTTAAGATACTTAGAGCTTTTTTCCTACGTAATGCTTTTCTTTACTTTATTTTATTTTAATGTAGGAATGACATACTGCTCGATTCTGATAGAAAGATGTACGAATTTAATTAAAACTGGGGATACAACTGAAAACTCTAATGTTTTATGCTATTAATTAAACATTGAAACATAAATTCAAATTCCAACAATTCATGAAAATTCAATTTACTTTTGAAAAGTAAAAAATTTTCAATGAAATGTTACCATTTTTTGGATTTTATTGAGATAAACATTGCTTTTTAATAAGAAAACTTTGGTATAGTAATTATATTAAAAGAATACGAAAAGTAAAATTATCGTAATCATATGTATCGATAGCCAAATAATAAAAGTATTCATACTATTATGCACAGGAAATTTAAAAATGCGTAAAAATTGATGAAATATAAATAGAGTCGACTTTGTAGAGCCACAAAGTAGAAATGGTTGATTAGCCTTTAATGACTCATAACCCAGCAGAGTTGTGAAGTCATTGCCACACTCATTCAAATACCATTAGACTAGTTCAGAGGCACTTTTAGTTTATGGCTGATCGTTTAGTCAATCGTAAGCTTTTTGTAGTCTTTTACTTTTCCAAGATTTCTACACAGATAAAAAGTACTACTTGTATTAAAGACCAAGTATGGACTTATTTTTAAGGAATGTGGATTTAAATCTGAGCAGGTTTTTCTTCATTGATGATTAATAAAAGCTTGTTAATAGTTAAAAATTTAAATTAAAAGCCACCTTACTTTTCGTTAATGCCAATTCAAAATCTTAAGCTGTTATTGATACATGATTCATGATCTACAAATTGTCCATTTTTTAATTAATTATAATGACAAAAATATTTGATATCATACATGAAAAAATCTACTGAAATTTCTGCCAAACATGTCATCCATTTGAAAGAAATGTTTTTTTTTAATTGACGGCACACCCTTGAGATGAGGCTTATATTACTCGTAACGTCATGTACAAACAACCGGGTGAGCAAGGCATAGAAAAATAGCGAATAAGCCAAAGTGAGGTAATAACGAGAAACGTGTTTTCATCGCCTTAAAATATGATCCCATTATTGGGACTAATAGTTTTGTCAAACCAAAGGGTGTCCTTAAATTTTTATCAAATACTAAAAAAAACAACTCAGTTTTTTTTCAATCTTTCGATTGTAACTTTTTTGCTTGCAGTCAGATTTGAAAAAAACCAAAATAATTAGTTCTTTATTTAAATTATCTATCAATCTGCGTTGGTTTGATTATCCAAACCGTTTTTTTGCAAAGTTATAGTGTAAAAATGTGCAAAAATTGTCATTTACAATTTCAATTTTTAAGCATTCATAACTTCAACATTTTTTACGAAACTTAAGCAGACTGGTAAATTATACAGATTCAATAGTTTTGCAAAATATTGACATGTTTTTCTCTGTTATAAAATATTTACCTTATTTAAGTATTTTAATAATTGTTATATGGATTTAGAATGGTGTATAAAAAACTTGACTTTTTTTTGTTGATCTCATTACTTTGTAAATATTTAATTTTGTTGAATACTTTGAAAAAGTAACATTAGGAATATTATCCATCTTTAAGAAGGTACTTCATATTATTATGGTTTCTGCTATTAAAATTACTATACTGTATCACATACCACTGTATTAGATCATTATTTTTATAGTCTTGATTTTTTTTTTTTTTTTTTTTTTTTTTTTTTTTTTTTTTTTTTTTTTTT
>NW_019379672.1:0-29456 GCF_000648655.2 Copidosoma floridanum
AATTAATATAAATGTAAATGTAAAGCGTATATTATAAATGCTAGGTGATAGAAGTGCCCCCTTGCAGTTTGTTGAAGGCCATGTAAAATCATTTTTTTTAAGCTGAAATATACTTGCATAACATATAAAAGTATCCTCTAAAAACTTAGTTTTCTTAGTCGTACATACTTATTACAATGTTTTTGTGCACTTTTTTGTTCATAACTGCACAAAATCTCACATTATAATATGAGGTTAAGTGTTTTGTTTTGACAAAACACCTGCACAGTATGTATTATTCTGGCAACCAATAAATTTACTTTTAAAGTCAAATTTATTTAATATGACCAGGATTTGCAATTTCGTGGTTTTTATTAAAATAAAAATTGTTGCATGTTGTAACTAATGTATTTTCAGCATCCGAAATTAAAATGTACAGTTGTGGAACATGAGCACAACTGAAATCACATTCTCACATCACAGAAAGATTTCACTGTACTTTGACATATTTAATAAATATAAGCCTAACAATTCACTGACAATTTGAATACATTGCATCATATTTTTGAAATTATGGTATGACAGTGATGTCTAACATTTAAGGAGGTTCGGTAGTGATAATTTTTTATGATGAAAATTTTTGAAATTTCGATATGTTGTTTGGGATAATAGTATCATGGGCACGTTCAGCCATTGGGACATTTACCTTATCATATGTTGAAGATGCATACGGCTGATGAGCATGAATCTCATAGTGCGCAATAGATTTATCAAATNCACACACTCTTTCAATCCCTTTTTCTCTTCTTCGGTCCTTCTCTCTCCTCTGGCTCGTAGTCCGCGGCACCGAGAACACACATTAAGAATGTGTTGTAAAACGATACATATGGAAAATATTTACAGTATCATAGGACTCGGTAGCCGCCAATGACTCGCCCAAAATAAAGGTATATAGTGACGCGATAGCTTCAGCTACCACGTCACACGTGATAGAGCCCCTGGTAGTGCCAGCTCGTAGACTTTTAAGCGCACTTTGACGGAATTTTCCTTCTGCCAAAGGTTACGTTTTCGGTTTCGATACAACGAGACATATATTTTTGGAAGCTCACAGTAAATTGGATGTTTGTTCGATAGTATATCAACATAAATAACGAAGATCCAAATACTGGATTTATGCATTTGTTTATGTACATGATTTTTTTTTATTATTTTTTTTTTTTTTATCAAAGTTACAAGGTAAGGTCTATCACGCAATGGTTGATTAGTATATGGCAATCGACGGCCTCGTGGGTGAAATTCAACTCACTGGCTAGCTATTATCGCACATTGCTAAAAAAAAAAAAAAAAAAAAACTTTCCAATCTGCAACTTTCGCGGACTGGGGGTCGAAAAACAGCTCGCAACGTATCCGCTTCTTAACAGATCAGCATCCATCAAACGTGAGCTGTATGCGTACGTGCAAGCGTTGAATACTCGATAATTCTTTCTCGACTGACTACACGGATTTTCAGCACCGCCCTCCCGAGGTAGCCGACGCTCCGTATACAATTTATTACACGTCGATTTAAGCAAATGGACCGGTTTCTTCTTCAATCGCATTGTCAACAAGCCTCCTCTCGGCATAGTTGTGCGTTAATAAGGGTGCAGTGAGCACTTCCTTTGGATATTTTTGGTTGAGCTTAGAAGGAGGCAGGAGACATCCCTACGCTGACTATTTAAGTTATTTTTGGATTGTTTAGCTGCTAAAATTAACAAGATACGGCGAGTGTGGGTGTCTCTGGGCATCAAAGGGAGTGCCGAGTTCCTGTCCTAGCTGAGTGAGTGAAAGGGCAGTGTGCTCGGTACTATCGTCAGCCATGGCGAGTTTCTCGCTGATGTACGGGCTCCTCGTCGGGCCACGACTAATATGGTCGAGTATGAACGATGAGAGTGCCGCGTCTACCGTAACATGGTTAGTGCTCACAAGCCTCCACGTAAAAGATTAGCAGTATTCTACTGATTGGTGCAGGGGTCTGATTCGGTGCTTCGATAATCATCATACCGTTCGAGATTGATCGTCGTGTTATCTGCAGTGTACAAAACAAGTATGCCATCTTTTCTTCCACCTGTCTTGAATTGAATTGAATGACGACCAAACTTTAACTCGATTGCGTACGTATCAAAGCACTGAATCATACCTCTGGACTGGTCTGTCACTGTGCCAAGCAGCTGTAGAAGGACGGACAGCACTCACTACAAGTATACGTTTTGTCTTCTCTGTAAAGATGTGGGAGCCAGAGCATTTTGTCGATACAAGTGGCTCCAACTACTGCTAGTTGTTTCGAGTATAATCCCACGTAGCCTGTGATGGAAGGTGGAGGACTGGAGCTTAAATTTTCACTTGACGTTAACTAACAAAGATAAACCGATGATAAAATATTTCTTTGTGTTGAATACATTTTTTCGTTTCCGTATTTTGTGTACTTCAGCAGCTAAGAAGTGTCAATAACCCTTACAGGCTCATCTTATCGCCTACAATCTGATTTGACTATATGTTTACAGGTAATAAATGCGTTCCTAAAGTGGTCAAGAACGGTGCTACTTACAAATACGTGTTTACGCTACCCACTTAACTATACACAGAGTTGCTTTTGTTCACTTTGTGAAAGCTTTGAAAGCCTGCAGAGGAGTGATTTATAAATAGATCGCGTTTGGTTCCAATGTGTTGGGTTTTTTTATAAGCTATAGGAGACTTTTCTTCTGCTAGTTCTAGAATTTTTTTTTTTTTTTTNCTTAAGCTCGTTTTGCTCTTTCTAGTGAGACGAAGCGCATATCTTGTAATGGTTTTGCTAATAAGAGCTGTTGGACCGTGTGACCTAGTTTCCGCAGTATGGCTCAGTAGTCACAAATTTATCGATTTTTTTTTTTTTTTTTTTTAAATTTTTTTTTTTTTTTTTTTTTTTTTTTTTTTGTCGATTCAACATTAAAAAAGCGATTTTGCATTAGAGGAAATGGAGATTTGTAAATACCCCCACCGAAAGTATGGGACTTTGTTCCCTGATTTCGGGAAGCAAAGTGCCACATTCCTCCCAGGTAAAAAATCGCATTTACTGCTCATAGGAAAAGTATTGTGCCATCCTCAGCGTGGTTGCTACCCTCGCCTACGGCTCAGGAGGCAATTTCCTCGCAGAGGATGCAAAAATATTTTTCCTATGAGCAGTAAATGCGATTTTTTACTTGGGAGAAATGTGGCACTTTTCTTCCTCAAATCACGGAAAAACGTCGTATTTTCAGCGGAGAAACAGAAAAAAATCGTATACGGGCCTCGGGAACAAAGTACGGCATCATCTCCCGGGTGTTTGCCACCCTCGCCTTCGGCTCGGGAGGCAATTACACACCCAGGAGGATTGCCGTACTTTGCTCCCTTGGTGCGTAATATACTATTTTTATCCCTCAGAGTGTTGTACTATATATAACATTTCATTATCGGTTGGATATACCCGCATTACCATACTGGTTCCTCAGAGCTTTTTACCGGTAAAAAAAAAGTTTTCTAGAACAAAGTTCTAGAAACATATTTGACCACTTAAAAAACCAAAATACTTTGATTGAAAAAAAAACAGTCGTCCATTTTAAAAGTGCGAGTGTAATTTCTCATACTTTAGAACTCCTCAGTAAATTGAATAGAATAAGGATAATAAGGATGAACCTTTTTTTTTAATTCTTGTAATCATAACTGACAGATATGTATAAACAAACATTTCCATAGCTGAATATGACATTGATTTCTCTCTTCTCAAAAATTTTTAATAATTTCATCGATAATTTTTGGAGACAACTATGCTTTGTCAAAAAAATTATTTTTCTTTTTAACCTTACTATGAGATTTTCAACTCCATCGAATCATTTAAACTAATTAAATAACAAATAGTTATAATTTTTCCAATTGAAAACATCAAATGACGTAAAATTTTTTCAAACTTATTGTTACCGTGCCTGCTCTCAAGAAAATTTTTCAAGGTAAAACAAGCCAAGATCGCGTACGAAAAGTAATTCTAATTCATTTATTATTCAGTTATTAAAATTAATTTTGCAGAAGTATTTTTGAGTTGAAATCCAAAAAAACTTATGTAATCAAAGCCACCATGTGCCGTAATTCTAAAAATACAGACGTATACTATTTGTACCTTGAGGTTAAATTCATAATCTAACTAAATAATTGAATTTTTATGAAAAAACTGTTTATATTATTTTTTGTAATATAGAATATACAATAACTCAGCAGCCACAACTGTGTTACGCTCATTTACGTGATCATAACATGAACGCTATCAAGATCTGAGTACTTTTTAAAATGGTTTTTTTGTTATTGTATGAATTAAGCTGTAACTTGAAATGATCCCAAGTCGGCATATTTGACACTTTTTTTCAAGACATTTAATGTAATACCGATTCATTTAACAAGGAAATACAAAAAACTCAAAAAATTTTTTAAGAATAAAACTGCAGAACTGTAAAAAAAAGGAATAGGTTAGAACCGTGAAAAATGTTATGATACTAACAAATAAATGACCAAGGGTAAAATAAACGATAAAATACACGTGTTGAAAATAAAATCAAACAAGAGTTTGAAAAAGCTTCGTTTAAGTACTTCAAGCTACAGGCCTGAAACTCAATCACTTAGAAATCAATAGATTTGAAAACGAGAAACACGAGATTTAGTCTCATGATATTGTTGAACCGTGTAGGTATGTACCATATGTACCATACGTACATGATTGCCAATGAAATAGACAGGCTTTAAAAACTTTTTATAATTAACATCGACAGAGGTATTCTCATAAGAAAATAAAAAAGAGCGAGGGAGGCACATCTTCGCCGTAAGTTATTAATTAGATCGACATCCATACGCAAGGAGATATCACCTAACAAGAAGACTCTTGAAGTTTGAGCTCTTTGCGCAGGAGTGGATAGCGATCGCAAAGGTGACTCTCAAAGTAAGCATAGAAGTGGTAAGGAACAAGCTCGAGAATCCGGAGATGAGATATACCCCTGCCCCCCTCGCTCACTATGATTTTTAAGCCCAAAGAAGCAAGACGAAGGATTTTCTCCCCAAAGATCGTCAAAGGCTCCCAAGACACACTTTGATGATGCTATTATAGGCGCTCAATTCCCTTGCTCTTGCATGTTCGCTTAGTTAGCTTTAGTGAATTCTAAAAATATGAGAAAGAAGAAACTGCACAAGATACGAGGATGAAAATAGGAAGTGGTATGGCCTCACTTTTCATGCAGATCAGCATCGCTCTGAAAATTTGAAGCTGGTCCCTCACGCGAGGATCCATATATTTTGAGTAGCTACGGCCTCTCTACTTGCATACCAATAAGTTAGTGAACGACTATTGCGGAACTCGCTTCAGCTCCGTACGTGCGTACTTCACGATATACAAGTAGATGGCTACGCTACAAGTCATCATATCTGTATAGGTATAACTCCCACGGTGCTGGATATAAACTCAACGCCACCAGCAGAAGCCAAGGATTATACGACAGGCATGACTGGCTGAGCGACCCCTCGTTTGATTATGCACATGGACCACGAGAGAGCGAGAGAGAGAGAGAGAGAGAGAGAGAGAGACGTGTTGTGTATAATGACACTACGTCAGAGCAGTGTGAATAGAGGGAGGGCTCTCTCTCTCTCTCTCTCTCTCTCTCTCTCTTTGTATATACAAGAAGCTTGGGCTTGCTGCTGCCGAGAGTGCGAGATTAATATACGGACGAGTGGGCAGGGATCCGTGGTACGGGTGCTAAACAAACAAGATTAAAGAAATTGCAAGTATCCATGGGTGCTATTTACAAACTCTTTACCTATATAGTCATACTGTATACACACACGCACCATACGCTCTTGGGTCCGGTAGTGGGATGGTTATTATCAGATGGCGAGCTGGACCGTTGTTGTCGTAATCTCATGGATAATGGATTATTCCACACGATCACGAAAATGAACGGGCTAAGCTGGGGATCCGCTCTGTTGTTGCTGTATTATAATAATTATTGTCTTGTTTGATCGGGCCCTACACGATTGGTTTTTCAGTCGATAGGATTCCGGAAATTATCGAGTTGGGGTACGCTGGTTTTGGTCATGTGTAATTATAACATCAATAGGTATGTATTCATCCATAGAAAGTCATATAGCCTCGAGAATCTTCTAATAACGTTGATACCACGGTTATCTAGTGCCTCAGCTGCAATATCCACGGCTTCGATTACATGATCATAACATCAATTTAATTAACCAAGGATTAAGGTCTCTGTCATGGTTACTTTAATGGCAGACATCTGGCTTGAATTGGACATCTTCTGTTGTACATTTGAGAATCTGATATTCCTTACATCAAGTGTCAGGCCTTGCTGGGAGGTTGTTTTTTCAACAGCTGTAGATCATTAACTTTCTCAAATATACTCTATAATATCCAAGAAATGTTCCACAAAGACAAATAATAGCATACTGTCTACAAAGACAACGTATAGCAATTGACAACGAATGTATCACCGATTTTTATTTTGGATGAATAATCATCAATTGCCTCAGTGAAAAAATAGCCTTTAGGTTGGTCATATCTTCAGTTACTTTTCCAAACCAAATGATTTCTACACAGCCTTGTAGTCACCTTCGTCTTTGTTTTTCGAAATCAAGATATCGTTTATCTCATTATCCCTTTTTATGTATTTTTTAAAGTGTACAAGTGGCTCCCATGTGTTAATGTACAGTTCTACGAGAAGGTGGTCCAAAATACTCGACTGTTTGTTGTCAATACCAATAAATAGCACTACAGCAACACCTTACTTTCTATCGCTTTCTTTTCTTGTAAGCACGTAATGCCGTTAAGCAGGCACTATTTATAAGTCATCATTGTAGCTGATGTTGATTTTATGAAAAAAAAGTTTTCTAGAACAAAGTTCTAGAAACATATTTGACCACTTAAAAAACCAAAATACTTTGATTGAAAAAAAAACAGTCGTCCATTTTAAAAGTGCGAGTGTAATTTCTCATACTTTAGAACTCCTCAGTAAATTGAATAGAATAAGGATAATAAGGATGAACCTTTTTTTTTAATTCTTGTAATCATAACTGACAGATATGTATAAACAAACATTTCCATAGCTGAATATGACATTGATTTCTCTCTTCTCAAAAATTTTTAATAATTTCATCGATAATTTTTGGAGACAACTATGCTTTGTCAAAAAAATTATTTTTCTTTTTAACCTTACTATGAGATTTTCAACTCCATCGAATCATTTAAACTAATTAAATAACAAATAGTTATAATTTTTCCAATTGAAAACATCAAATGACGTAAAATTTTTTCAAACTTATTGTTACCGTGCCTGCTCTCAAGAAAATTTTTCAAGGTAAAACAAGCCAAGATCGNGCCAGCCTCTGTCCTCTGGCATTTGGCTTTAAGAGAGCTACTTCTGGCTCCTGCATCTTAAGTCCAAAAGACCTAATGAAAGCCTCTTTGACCTTATCTTCCTCTACAATAGCATCCAGGTCTTGGACCTCTAATGTCACTTTTTTGTTGCTCATTTTGACAGTACCCTGTCCGGCTATCGACTTCTCAATTTGCTGTGAAAATGCAGTAGCATTCTCTACACCTTTGGCCTTAATAAGTGTGTCTCCTTTTTTTGTAGTGACAACACTTTGGACTGCCACATTAGCCTTACCAGGGTCAAAGTTTGCCTTCATCGTCTTTAGCACCTTCACAAAGGTCTGCCCTTCGGATCTTCACTACTACTGTTGTTGTCGCATCCACTTTTTTCTTCTGGAATGTTTTTTCGTTCAGGAGAATTTCTTCTTATTTGCCACTGCCTGTTTTCTTTTTCTTTGGAGGCATGGTTTGCTGGCCTTTCTCAGGGCTATTCGATGGGCTCCTGTTTCTTTTACTTCGTTCTATTTTTGTTAGGGCAGTGTTCAGGGTTCTTTTCTGTACATGCCGTCGGAAATTATCTCGCCTTTGTTCCCTCCACTGCAGGGATTCGAACGATAACTTCCAAGCGTTTGCACACACTTCTTCTTCATGAAGAAAGCCTTTTCTTAGCACCTCTGCCTCTTGAAAGTGTTTAAGAGCGGCTTTGAGCCCATTCCTAACAGCATTCGCTGTGTTGCCGTACTTATCGTTGATTAATTGTAACGTCTCTGTAATATCTTTCGTTGCTGATTGGACTTTATCAGCCACTTGCTGTCGCTTTACTCTGAGATTAGCATCACTTTCTTCTAAAAAAGCAAGCTCCTCCTGGGTCTGGTGGCTAAATACCGACACGTTGCTGTCCTCGGTGTCCTTGGTGCATTTGCTCGACAGACTTCCTCGCCAACAAATACATTATTATTACCATTCTTGGAAGCAATTTGCCGACTAAAAGACTGTATTAACTAAAGACGGGCACTATTAAACCAAGTCAGCCATTCACTAGCAGACGTCACCTGCGGAGTTGTTCTTCGCAAGGCTGGAAAACCCGGTGACCGAAGACCCTATATTACCCTCTCGACTCTAAGCATTCAACCAGGAATCACTGATCCTCTCCAAGGTCTGCGTTGGGCAAACCTATAACAGCTATGAAGGAAAAAAAAACTTGAGCCAACAGGACAGCCTCCACTGGACAAGTATCACTAAACAATCTCCCCATCTAAGATCACTAAAACAACTGAATCTGCAAATAAAAAAGGTGCTTCAGACACCAACGTCTTCGACGTTATACCGGGAGACGTTGGGAAAGAGCACTACAACTAGCCCCAAATCTTCGGACTTTGTAATTTCTCTTCCAATCAGTCTGGGTCTTCAACAGCAAGCCAGAGAAGATCATCCTGAGGTATCCAGGCAGTCACAATTGCTGTTAACTACAGTCAAGAAAGAACTTCAAATGTATCTAATGAACACAATTTTACTCAGGCGTCAAGAAATTGACGCAGAAAATTTATCGTGATTGGAACAGCAGCGTCAAAATCGACAAATAAAGAATCCATTACGTAAGAGATCAGCTTTTCATTGTACCCTCACAGCAATCTTTGAAATCTTTAAAGATCCTACTTCAGATTTCCAAATAAGTAGAAAATGGTTTCTGGTAATAAAGTTGTCTCTGGTAATAAAGTTGTGAGATATGAGAAAAAAAATTTTTTTTAACATNGTTTATCTAGGTTTAATGAGCTTCGTACTTTTTATTTGTTTCTTGAATCTAGTCGCTCATTACGCCATTAACTTGTACTTTTTTATAGGTATTAAGATGTTTGTAATTTTGTCCAAAATGACCTCATCTTACCTTAAGTTATTACAAATTATCCGAAGGAAAAATATTCATTTATCTCCTAAATAAATGTCTGTGATTTATGCGAAATGATAATTTTTCTGTACGTTGAAATCGTATAAAAAATGTTTGATTATAAATAAAATGAAAAATTGAGTATTTTATGCTTTTTACAAAAAACATAGGCACAATCTTACGTAAGAAAGGGGGGGTGTACTTAAATTCTTACATGTCCTTACATCGGGGTAGGGGGGTCAAAAATGGCGAAAATCACCCTTACGTAATTAATAAATGGCTCCTAAACAATGAAACCTCATTAAGTACGGCCATCTCAGTTTGTTTCTCTTTCAGAAGAAGAGGCCAAGAAGAAGTCCCAAACAGAAGGCAAATGAAGCAAAAAAGCCTTGAGTTAGAAGGCTAATGTGAACTCACGCTGCGTTGAGTACTTTTATCTATCAGCAAAGGAAAGCATTAAGTTTATAGTGGTTTTTGCTAATCTAGCAGCCTACTATAAAGCGCTAGACAGAACGCTGATCCTCAGGGATCCCGAGTCCTTTTCAGGACTTGAGAGGACTGGTACCTCTAGCAACTGGTGGTGAGCTGGCTCGCTAATGCTGTGAGATACAATGTTCTCTCTGGTGGCTCCACCCCGAAGTAATGCTAACGTGCTGCCAAAGTAGAACATCCACACAGCATGGTGGGAGGGGGGGGGTATGGGTGGTCTCATAAAAAAAATCCACCGAGTCTTACACTGCCACCATCCCTGTAGTGTGCCTTAATGCATTTCCCCTTCTTCCACACAAAAACAAACGTAAGTAGTAGTAACAGTAGTATTGTTATTAGTAGATGTAGTAGTAGTAGTAGCAGAAGTAGGAGTAAAAGAAGTAGTAGTAGCAGTCGTAGTAGTAGTTGTAGTAGTAAAAGGAGTAGTAGTAGAGGTAGTAGTAATAGCAGTTTTTTTTTTTTTTTTTTTTGTGGAGGGAGGGGAAATGCATTGAGGCACACCGCAGGGACAGCGGTAGTGTGGGACTCAGTGGATTTATTTCATTAGACCACCCATACCCACTAAAACCCCCGCTTGCCGCGTGGCTTTTAATCCACCCCAGAACCGCGTGAGCATTACTTCAGGGTGAAGCCACCAGGGAGACCATCGCGTCTCACAGCATTAACGAGCTTGCTCGCCACCATTTGCTAGAGGTGCTGATGCTCTCGAGTCCTGAAAAGGACTCGGGGTCCCTGAGTACCAGCACCTTGTCTAGTGCTTTACAGTAGGCCGCCTACTTAGCCAGCATCACTATAAGCTTAATGCTTTCCCTTGCTGATAGGTAAGAAGTACCCAGTGCAGCGTGGGTCCACATAAGCCTGTCATTCGACTTAAGGCCTTTCTGCCTTATTCTGATCCTGCTTAGGCCTTATTCCTGGCCTCTTTTAGGGCACTTCTAAATAGAGGGCAGCTTCCGCTGCCTGCTTCGTGCTTGTTGTCCGTTGTTGGGCAAAGGAAGCACCGTGCTGGACCTAGACACTCTTTCTTACGGTGGTTTGTGCCTCCACACCGGAAGCAAAGCTTAGATCTGTTTTCTTCCTTACAGTTGCCCGAGACGTGTCCATATTCCAGGCATTTGTAACATCTTGTTACTTCGATTCTTCTTCGAATTCGGCAGCTTACAAAGCCAACTCGTAACATGCCTTCCTCTTCTACTTGTCTGGCAGTTGTTTAGTCCACCTTGATTAAAGCCAGCCTCTGTCCTCTGGCATTTGGCTTTAAGAGAGTTATACCTTTGGCCTTAATAAGTATGTCTCGTTTTTTGTAGTGACAACACTTTGGACTGCCACTTTAGCCTTATCGGGGTCAAAGTTCGCCCTCATAGCCTTTAGCACCGTTGCAAAGGTCTGTCCTTCAGCCATCTTCACTACTACTTTTGTTGTGGCGTTCACTTTTTTCTTCTGGCTTGTTTTGTCATTTAGGGGAATTTCTTCTTGTTTGCCATTACCTGTCTTCTTTTTTTTTAAAGACATAGTATGCTGGCGTTTTTCAGGGCTGTCCGATAGGCTCCTGTTTCTCTTACTTCGTTCTATTTCTTTTCTCGCTTTGAGCCCATTTTTAACAGAGTTCGCTGTTATGTGTTAGCGAATGACATTACAGAGACGCTGCAACTGATTAATGATAAGTACGGCAACTACTACTACTACTACTACTACTACTACTACTACTACTACTACTACTACTACTACTACTACTACTACTACTACTACTACTACTACTACTACTACTACTACTACTACNTTTTGGAGACAACTATGCTTTGTCAAAAAAATTATTTTTCTTTTTAACCTTACTATGAGATTTTCAACTCCATCGAATCATTTAAACTAATTAAATAACAAATAGTTATAATTTTTCCAATTGAAAACATCAAATGACGTAAAATTTTTTCAAACTTATTGTTACCGTGCCTGCTCTCAAGAAAATTTTTCAAGGTAAAACAAGCCAAGATCGCGTACGAAAAGTAATTCTAATTCATTTATTATTCAGTTATTAAAATTAATTTTGCAGAAGTATTTTTGAGTTGAAATCCAAAAAAACTTATGTAATCAAAGCCACCATGTGCCGTAATTCTAAAAATACAGACGTATACTATTTGTACCTTGAGGTTAAATTCATAATCTAACTAAATAATTGAATTTTTATGAAAAAACTGTTTATATTATTTTTTGTAATATAGAATATACAATAACTCAGCAGCCACAACTGTGTTACGCTCATTTACGTGATCATAACATGAACGCTATCAAGATCTGAGTACTTTTTAAAATGGTTTTTTTGTTATTGTATGAATTAAGCTGTAACTTGAAATGATCCCAAGTCGGCATATTTGACACTTTTTTTCAAGACATTTAATGTAATACCGATTCATTTAACAAGGAAATACAAAAAACTCAAAAAATTTTTTAAGAATAAAACTGCAGAACTGTAAAAAAAAGGAATAGGTTAGAACCGTGAAAAATGTTATGATACTAACAAATAAATGACCAAGGGTAAAATAAACGATAAAATACACGTGTTGAAAATAAAATCAAACAAGAGTTTGAAAAAGCTTCGTTTAAGTACTTCAAGCTACAGGCCTGAAACTCAATCACTTAGAAATCAATAGATTTGAAAACGAGAAACACGAGATTTAGTCTCATGATATTGTTGAACCGTGTAGGTATGTACCATATGTACCATACGTACATGATTGCCAATGAAATAGACAGGCTTTAAAAACTTTTTATAATTAACATCGACAGAGGTATTCTCATAAGAAAATAAAAAAGAGCGAGGGAGGCACATCTTCGCCGTAAGTTATTAATTAGATCGACATCCATACGCAAGGAGATATCACCTAACAAGAAGACTCTTGAAGTTTGAGCTCTTTGCGCAGGAGTGGATAGCGATCGCAAAGGTGACTCTCAAAGTAAGCATAGAAGTGGTAAGGAACAAGCTCGAGAATCCGGAGATGAGATATACCCCTGCCCCCCTCGCTCACTATGATTTTTAAGCCCAAAGAAGCAAGACGAAGGATTTTCTCCCCAAAGATCGTCAAAGGCTCCCAAGACACACTTTGATGATGCTATTATAGGCGCTCAATTCCCTTGCTCTTGCATGTTCGCTTAGTTAGCTTTAGTGAATTCTAAAAATATGAGAAAGAAGAAACTGCACAAGATACGAGGATGAAAATAGGAAGTGGTATGGCCTCACTTTTCATGCAGATCAGCATCGCTCTGAAAATTTGAAGCTGGTCCCTCACGCGAGGATCCATATATTTTGAGTAGCTACGGCCTCTCTACTTGCATACCAATAAGTTAGTGAACGACTATTGCGGAACTCGCTTCAGCTCCGTACGTGCGTACTTCACGATATACAAGTAGATGGCTACGCTACAAGTCATCATATCTGTATAGGTATAACTCCCACGGTGCTGGATATAAACTCAACGCCACCAGCAGAAGCCAAGGATTATACGACAGGCATGACTGGCTGAGCGACCCCTCGTTTGATTATGCACATGGACCACGAGAGAGCGAGAGAGAGAGAGAGAGAGAGAGAGAGAGACGTGTTGTGTATAATGACACTACGTCAGAGCAGTGTGAATAGAGGGAGGGCTCTCTCTCTCTCTCTCTCTCTCTCTCTCTCTTTGTATATACAAGAAGCTTGGGCTTGCTGCTGCCGAGAGTGCGAGATTAATATACGGACGAGTGGGCAGGGATCCGTGGTACGGGTGCTAAACAAACAAGATTAAAGAAATTGCAAGTATCCATGGGTGCTATTTACAAACTCTTTACCTATATAGTCATACTGTATACACACACGCACCATACGCTCTTGGGTCCGGTAGTGGGATGGTTATTATCAGATGGCGAGCTGGACCGTTGTTGTCGTAATCTCATGGATAATGGATTATTCCACACGATCACGAAAATGAACGGGCTAAGCTGGGGATCCGCTCTGTTGTTGCTGTATTATAATAATTATTGTCTTGTTTGATCGGGCCCTACACGATTGGTTTTTCAGTCGATAGGATTCCGGAAATTATCGAGTTGGGGTACGCTGGTTTTGGTCATGTGTAATTATAACATCAATAGGTATGTATTCATCCATAGAAAGTCATATAGCCTCGAGAATCTTCTAATAACGTTGATACCACGGTTATCTAGTGCCTCAGCTGCAATATCCACGGCTTCGATTACATGATCATAACATCAATTTAATTAACCAAGGATTAAGGTCTCTGTCATGGTTACTTTAATGGCAGACATCTGGCTTGAATTGGACATCTTCTGTTGTACATTTGAGAATCTGATATTCCTTACATCAAGTGTCAGGCCTTGCTGGGAGGTTGTTTTTTCAACAGCTGTAGATCATTAACTTTCTCAAATATACTCTATAATATCCAAGAAATGTTCCACAAAGACAAATAATAGCATACTGTCTACAAAGACAACGTATAGCAATTGACAACGAATGTATCACCGATTTTTATTTTGGATGAATAATCATCAATTGCCTCAGTGAAAAAATAGCCTTTAGGTTGGTCATATCTTCAGTTACTTTTCCAAACCAAATGATTTCTACACAGCCTTGTAGTCACCTTCGTCTTTGTTTTTCGAAATCAAGATATCGTTTATCTCATTATCCCTTTTTATGTATTTTTTAAAGTGTACAAGTGGCTCCCATGTGTTAATGTACAGTTCTACGAGAAGGTGGTCCAAAATACTCGACTGTTTGTTGTCAATACCAATAAATAGCACTACAGCAACACCTTACTTTCTATCGCTTTCTTTTCTTGTAAGCACGTAATGCCGTTAAGCAGGCACTATTTATAAGTCATCATTGTAGCTGATGTTGATTTTATGAAGCTGTGTTCACAGTGTATTTGAACTAAATTTTCGTTTTAAACTGGTTATTCAGTTCAATAAGAGATAGAGAATTGTACCAGCATACTATTCGTTGAAATATTGTGATAGATGAGAGTTGTAAAACATAATCCGAAGATCAAAGCGGATGTACACAAGGATGTGGTTCACCATGATAACAGCGTCTATGGATGAACGAGCACAGTGCCTACACATACAAGAATATATCTTTGGGTATTCAGTGATGTTGCTGTCAAAAGCTTCGTCAACCACAGATATCCTTTGACTCTCGTAGAACCTCGCACCACCTTCATCATTCGTGTATTTGTACATGACTTGCGTGACTCGAATTTGAACGTCAAGCCTATCATTTCCTTGTAGCAAGAGTAAACATCAAGCCTATCATATTTTCCTCTTGGCATGCCTTCTCTATTACTCAAAGCTTCTGCTAACATATCATAATAGATGTTGTAATCATTAGCACTCGAACGAAGTTACGAGGGGTGTACAAACCTCAACTCCAACTCTGATGCTCTCGATACAGAGCCAATTGGTCTCGCTACTATTGTTTGTGTTTGACACGCAAACTTTACCTGTGCAAGTGTATTCCTGAAAATTTTAAACAAGCTTTGTTCCCACCTTTCTTGCTACCATTAACGAGTAATGTTCTCTCTGATCTTATGTTTACATTACTATACTATGCATAATTTCACATTCCACGTTGGAGTTCATTGCGACTTTATTTTCTTTGAACATCTCCATGCACGTTTCGTTCGAAACCCACTATGTCAAACGCATTTGGTTATTTCATACAATAGAAAAGTACGTAATCAAAGCGAGCTGTTCGATAACAGGATATTTTGCACCGACTGTTAGTTTCTACGGGATTGATACTGTGATGGTAAATATTCGACATAAAACTTAACTAGTGGTACTACTGGTGACTGAAGGGATAATTTAAACTTGTTCTTTTAGTAAAATTTGGTATTTAATATAATGAAAGATAAGGAGTATCGAAAAAAAGAATTATCATATAATAGACATCAAAGACAAAAAGGATTTATCATTATACAGTGCTATAATGCGATGTAAAATCGTTTTGTGATGTTTGATCGTAAGATTTATTGTAAACTACGAACCATCGAAAAACAAAGTAACCTGATCAAACTTATATTGAAAAATACAGCAAATACAAATTCTATAAAACGATTGAAATAATTTGTAGTCATAAATAAAATTATAAATTTTATTTTTACGGTCCAACTATTGAATTCTGACATTGAAATAAATTAAAGATCCGTTTTAGTCCACCGAGCCAGAGTAAGTAATTACTTTTCCTTCACTTGCAAAATAGTAGCGAGGTGATTTTAGATATTTTACCTCTCAATGCTTTTGAATTTTAATCAGCACAGGAGCAGGTTTATTGAAATTAACGAAATGTAGGCGTTTAAAATTTTATTTTAGTTCTAAATTTTTTAAAGGTAAAGTTTTATACTCAAAATTTCTGCTCAATCCAGATAGTAAAACTCATATGAGAAAACGTGAGCTAGAACGGTCGTTTCGTTAAGGTAGGAAAATATCGACAATTTTTCAAAATGGAAAAACCCACCGTGTAAATCAACGTCGGACAACTTTTTATTCCCAGTCGTAAATCCACTGTGCAAAATCGTGGCAAAAAGTCCGAATCAATATAATAACGCACTGTCAGCGCGCGAATCCGAAAATCGGTAGATAATTCATAAGCGAATTTCCCATGAAATTGGGTCACGCGTAGTGCACTGCCTCTCGGGAAGGGAATCGATTGTGCGCAAGTGAGTGGGTGCGAGAAAAAAATCAACAGCCATGCGAGCGAAGCTGAAAAAATAATTGAGGAGAGTGACGCGAGGCAAAAACACGAGTGGACCGGATTATTCGCGATGGTAATGGCAATACCTCTCTGGTTCACTAAAAGAACCGAGTATGAGAAGATAAATGATAAATTGCAGTGAATTCTGCGAGCGATGCGTGTATTTGTGATCCCCATCCTATTGAAATTTTTGTCATCATTTTTTTGGATTCCAACTAAGATGAGATTATATATTATTTCAAAAGGAATATCTCCGTTTCACGCTTGCTACACAATTTTTGTATCTCTATTTAATACCACATTTTTTTTCGAGCACGATAAAACCCAGATAAAACCACTACTGATGTTTTTCTCTCCACTCGATGCGAAGCGGATTTCCGAAGCCAAGAGAATTTAAAAACGAATGTACATCTGGAATCCACAAGCTTTCGTGTTATCCGTTTTTTCGAGTGAACGAAAAAAAAGTCTACTGTGAAAAATATCCAATAGCGTGTATTTTTTAATACTCGCTTCGAAGATCCTTTCAACCACTATCGAAATTGATACCATATTTTTGTATGATATAGTTCCATATTCAATATGTTAGCTACAAATTTTAAATATTCGATGCAATAGTAAAGCAAGTTGAATATTCTGAATGACTTTTTGATGAATCGTTGTAAATGTCGAAACTTCCATGCAAAATCTTATTATTAAATGCTTTCTGTCAAAAAGGTTTTCCGTATGAGATTTAATATTTTACAGTATTCACACATGATATCATAAAATTTTTTAGTGCGTAATAAAATTCAGAATAGCCTCCCCTCTACATATTTCCCTTGGCCAACACAAAGGAATTAAAAAAATACACTCGAGAATGGTAGGGCTTTTTTTGGCAGATAGAATTTGGAAGTTTTTCTTAGAAGATCTTGTACTTGTT
Source organism: Copidosoma floridanum (assembly GCF_000648655.2). The sequence continues at coordinate 17,420 of NW_019379672.1, forward strand.
AACATGCACACATTCTAGAAAAGCACGGAAAAACCAGGAGAAGGACAGACGACACGTCCCTTCGTTCTCAGGACAAAGCTCCTATTTTTGCTCGGCTTTACAATAAAATTTCATTATCATTTGGAGAGGCAAGGGGGCCATGGTCTTGGTGCTTATTCTGTCAGAGAAATTACGAGGACGGCGGGCACCAGCGAGACGAAAAAAGACGAGTAAGAAGAAGAGACAGCAGGGGTCAGCGAAAAAAAAAAAAGATGAGCTTTTCTCTTTCTACACATGAGCATGTCTCTACGGGCTCTGTGTGTATCCATGTACACGTGTACACTGGCGTCCGCTCAAAGAGTTTTACGAGCTAGTGAACCGAATTTCACCGTGTTTATTCACGTTTTACTTCAGCCCCGCGCACCAGAGTAAAAAATAAGCAGCAACATCGTCTCCTTGATCACCTATACCTCTGCCCTACTCTACTCTGGTCTGTACTCTTAAGCTCGTTTTGCTCTTTCTAGTGAGACGAAGCGCATATCTTGTAATGGTTTTGCTAATAAGAGCTGTTGGACCGTGTGACCTAGTTTCCGCAGTATGGCTCAGTAGTCACAAATTTATCGATTTTTTTTTTTTTTTTTTTTTTNAATGCCTGGGATATGGACACGTCTCAGGCAACTGTGAGAACAACAACAGATCCAAGCTGTGCTTCCGGTGTGGAAGCTCAAACCACCGGAAGAAAGAGTGTCCAGGCCCTGCAGGGTGCTTTCTTTGCTCAACAACGGATAACAAGCACAAAGCAGGCAGCGGGAGCTGCCCTTTATTCAGAAGAGCCCTGAAAGTGGCCAGGAATAAGGCCTAAGCAGGATCAGAATAAGGCAAAAAGGCCTTGAGCTGAAAGACAGGCTTATGTGGACCCACGCTGCGCTAGGTACTTTTTACCTATCAGCAAGGGAAAGCATTAAGCTTATAGTGGTGCTGGCTAAGTAGGCGGCCTACTATGAAGCGCTAGACAAGGTGCTGGTCCTCAGGGACCCCGAGTCCTTTTTAGGACTCGAGAGCATTAGCACCTCTAGCAAATGGTGGCAAGTTAGTTCGTTAATGCTGTGAGACGCGATGGTCTCTCTGGTGGCTCCACCGTAAAGTAATGCTAACGCGGTTCCGGGGTGGATCAAAAGCCACGCGGCATGGGGGGGAGGGTTTAGTGGGTATGGGTGGTCTAATGAAATAAATCCACTGAGTCCCACACTACCGCTGTCCCTGCGGTGTGCCTCAATGCATTTCCCCTCCTTCCACAAAAAAAAAAAAAAAAAAAAAAAAACTACTACTACTACTACTACTTCTACTCCTACTACTTCTGAATGCAAAACATTCATTATGTACAAAGAATAATGTTACTGTGTTATTATGCCTTAGTTAAAAGAAAAGAGTCAATTAACTCGTAATTTTGATAACCTCTAATACTGCATAATTCTCATTACTTCAGAGGCCGTGGAATACCTTAAAATTTTCAACTTCTTATCAGGAATCACAATGAATGCATGTGCTTTGGATGTATCTGTTACTGCTGGAGCTGCAGAAAACATTTTAGCCAGATGTCTTTGAGTCTTTTCATGCTGCCTCGTACTATAGTAATAAAAATTCATACTGGTAAATTTTTTCACTGCCCACTCGAATAGTGATGATGGTGTAAGCATTGCTTTTGTCCAATCAACTTGAAGGCTAGCCCGATATGCTTCTTGTTTAAAGATAGCTCCAACGCCATCACAAGCGCCCTTACCGTTTGCAGTAGCATGAAAATACCATTTAGCTTTTATACAAAAATCCTTTTCATGGTTCACAAGATTACTCATCTGATACTTGTTTTTGTAATGCTGCTTTGCTCCATCACTAACATACATAGTTTTATTAAGCTGTGGGAGAGACTTCTTTATTTCAGGAATTATCTCTTGCTGCATTACATATACTGCAGTAGCATCATGTTTAAGATATTCCGATAGTAGAATAAAACTTTTATGAGGGATAAAATTTTTTTCTTTATAATAAATAACAACTGGATGAACGGTGCACTGAGCATTATTGTTGTGAAACCCCTATGATGCATCTTGTGCAACGTATGCATAGTTCTCTGAAAAGTCTGTGTNTTAAGGCTTCTTTTTTTAAGCTTTGCAGCTATACGAATTGCAGCGGTTCAATCATTAAGATTATTAAGAGTTACATAATATTTAATTCGCAAGTAAGCAGTAATGATGCGTACAACTTGAAGTACTTTTAATTTAAAACGTGAGATCATTATAGTAGTAATTTTACAATTAGGAAACATATTTAAAATACCCAAAAGTACATATCATCTTTGGCGTTGGAGGTAAGGTATTGTCTCATAGTATAAAAAAGTCAAGAAGGTAGGTTCGATTTCTATAAAAAAAATCTTAGATACTTTTTCTATGAATTTTCCGTTGAAAAAGTTCTCAACAATGATCCAATCGATTAAAAAGTGCCTCAGTTCCTGCAAGCAGCATTGTTTCAGATTGAGGCTCTCGATAACTTTTCTTAATTAGAAGTGGTTTGGAATGAAGAATCAAGGTATGAATTATTGTTTACCAGGTGTACATACACAGGGATACCTATTAAGGAGATTTGGGAAAAAAGTTCAAAATGTAGAATCGTGCCAAAAAAATGTATGCTATATTTAAGCATATCAGGACTACACATGAATTTTTTCAGATTTTTTACCAGGGGAGATTTTTGAGAAAATAATTAATAAATATTGATAGTTTAACACGGTCTCTCATGAGAGAACAAGGTTAGGTTGCCATTGAAAATTAGGGCACATTATAAATGTGTTAGATTTAAAAAAAAAACGTTTTTATAGATACTTTAGTATAAAAAGCAGATGCTTAACAAAAAAAAAAAAATCACGACTCACCAGGTATTTTTTAAAAATACAATCAATTACACTCGAACAGTTTGAAGTTTGTAGAGTGCAAGAGGAGGTGCGATGTAAAGGGGGCACATCTGCGCAGGCAGGGGGGACTCCTCGTTCCTTACCTCTCTCGACGATACTCCCAAATCTCCTTAAATAGCTAAGTAGTTGACAATAACAGCTTATAATACAAAATTACCTTCAAATCCCACCAAACACAAAACATTATTGTATCTGTAGAAATTTCACGTTTTGGAATTGACGTGGAGGGTTGTCCGGAATTAACATATGATTTTTTTCGCTTTAGATTGTTAAAATAAATCCACTTTTCACCGCCTGATATAATTTTTCACAAAAACGACTTTAACAAGGGAAGAATGACAAGTATCTATTGGTTCGTTCTTGTTTCTTTCACATAAATGGTATGGAACCAATTTTGCTGCTTTTGCAATTTTTCCCATCGTTTTCAAATGTCTCATAGCTGTTGTTCGGTCAACTCCAAACACTTCTACCAATTCTCATTGAGTACAACATGGATTCGCGTCGAACAAAGCTGGCAAATCGTTACCTACACCTTTTCTGGACGACCTGCACGTTCATGGTTATCCAAACTCAAATCACCACTTTTAAACCAGTTAAACTATCTAGTAACTGTTAGATGTTTTACAAAATTATCACTAAAAGCTCAAGTAAAAACTTTATTTAATGATTCAAAGGCATCTTTCGCCTTTTACCCTTGTTGATATTCATAAAGAAGACAATGGCGAAAATATTCCTTATTTAGCAACATTGTTAACCTTGTTCTTTTATACGTTGTGAAAAATCGTATGAAAATTCTTACAGCGTATTCTTATAGCTTGAGTAAAGCATCACCATATCATAAAAGGGTGCGGGAAAATTAAAAGTTTAAATAACTTTTCAGCGTATCGAAAGAAAAATGCATTATTTTACCAAACCCCCAATATATCATCCTTTGGAAACTCTACACGAGACGGGAGATACTTTGTTTTGTATTCTGAAATTGTTTGAAATACATTAAAGTGTTGCAAAAAGATATTAAATTTCAATACAAACGTGAGCAAATATTCCCAAAAATATTTTCTAGAGAGCGGACAAAGCTATACATTATATACAGATAGTTCTGACAAAAAGTAGTACCACTTGAGCTTTCTCAATGTTATTTTAGATTTAAAAAAATGAACGGCGATACTTTTCGTCGGGATTACTGATTGTATATGAGTATGTTAAATTTATTTTCAACATAGAGATGACGTACGTTCTGACAGTGAAATCTTATGATTAAAGTATAATAGTTTAACAGTTGCATAATGAAATATAAAGCTTGTTACATTACTAAACCATAATTGGGCATCTTTTCAAGCTACGAATTGTATTAAACCACTGTTTTTTTGATATAAAGTAAAGTAGTTGTAAAATAAAAATATTTATGATTTAACATATATTATATTAACACTGATACCACTAAATTTTACGTTTGAATAATCTGTATTTGGAGTATTTCATTAAGTTGGTTTATTTTAATCATTTTTCTTTACAGCTGCTTTAAAAGCTTCATCTAATTGTTAAAGAGATCTTAATTAACGAAGGAAAAATTTGTTTCGACTTGTGGGGTATCTTATACTAGCGGCCCCCGTCTCGGCTTCGCCCAAGACTTACTAAATGGAACACCGTAGCATGTTGACATGTAATGTGAAACGTTTTCAGTTAGAAATTTTACATTTATTCCTGACACTTCTCAGAACAAAAATCTTCTTATTAAAAACATATTTATTCGCAATCCATACAGTTTATTTGGTCAAATAATAAGGTGTAAAAATTAAAAAAAAAATATAATTATGCTAAAAAGTAAAGTCTTTTAGTCGACGAATAATGTTTCCGGAAATGGTAGTAAAAATTTATTTGTTGGCAAGGTAGTTTAAACTTAGGTGGCCTTAAAAGAACCGATGAGATTAAAGGTTAAGTAGTGAACGTAAATACTTATATTGGCCCTGAAAAAGGCCAGTGGTAGAATTCCCAGTTATTCCTTAATATTATTCTTGATGATGGAGAGCCAGCTGCGGGTAGCTTGACTCTTACTCTCGGAGTCTCTGTGTATGGAGACCGTACATGAGGGAGATACGCCGTTGACCAAAATATATCTCGTCTTAAGGTTGTTTCCTGAATAACCAACCGCTCATCGTTAGTCGGGAAAGTGGGCCTGGAGAATACCTTCTCTGTAGGTATACCGTTGCAGCGTTGGGACGATCACTAATAAGAAGGAGGCGGTTGTGGCTGCCCGTACTCTTCAGGACTGTCTTCCCTGGCTTACATTTGTAGGGGTAAACGCACCATCTACCGTACACCCGTAAATTCACTTTATTTTGTTACCATTATTGTAAGACAGTTTGATACTAAATATTGACTCAGTAAATTTTAAATTGTTATTTAGGATCTCAAGAGAGCACCGAAATTTTTTTGAGGTGTTAGAGCTTGTTAGAATGATTTTATAATAAAAATATGAAATAGAAGTCATGTTCCTATTTCCGTACCGCCATTCTTATTACCGGACCCCATCTACCGTACGCGTTCCTATTACCGGACCCTTTCACCGTTTGACGACAGATTTGACTATAACCTCACATTTTTATTTACAACTGCATATCGATCTCAGTGCCTGCTACATAAATCACAATGAAAATGTCAAAAGCAGAGAAAGATGGAAAATCGAAAATTAAGGAAAAAACGCCAAGTCCATTATGCAATTCAAAAGTGATTGATAAAAAAACCATCAGATCCTTTATACCATATCCAAGCATAGATTTGACCAAAAAGAAAAGTAATAGAAAAGTTGCAAAAATGTTACCTATTCTGACAGGAAAAGAATGGATGGAGAGGGAAAAGTTAAGATTGAATAAGAAACGTCAACAAGAAGAAAATTTGGTACAAAGAAAAAAAATTAAGTTAGAAAAACAAGAAGAAACGAGAGTTAAAAATTATTCAAAAGAAAGTGTCGTACAAGCTCTAGATGAAATCAAGAATGGAATAAATACCATCAACACCGTGTCAGCTAAGTATGGAATTCCTTCAAACACTCTCAGAGACAAAATGAAAAAAAAATATTTAGATAATAAGCCAGGAATTGGTTCTGTGCTTACGCTACAACAAAAAAATGAGTTGGAAGAGTGGATTTTTGAAGCCGTCAGAAAAGGTTTTCCTGTATCTAAGTTTGAGTTAATTCAAACTGTGAAGAATATTTGTGTCAATCTTGGCAAACCAAATCCATTTATTGATAATACACCTGGCAGAAAATGGTTCAATCTATTCATGAAAAGACATCCAAAAATAGTCACAAGGGTATCTGAGACAGTAACTCTTAACAAAGCAAATGTAACAGAAGAAAGTCTCAGAAAATGGTACTCTGATGTATATGATTATTTTGTGGTAGAAAATCTTTTGGACATTGAAGCTGATCGTATCTTCAACACTGATGAGACAGGTAAAAATACAATCTTACATTGTAAGCATTTTGTCAGAAAAAAATTTTTTCATAAAGAATTATTATTACTTTTTAGGAGTTCCTCTCAATCCGANGGCGGTACGGAAATAGGAACATGACTTCTATTTTATATTTTTATTATAAAATCATTTTAACAAGCTCTAACACCTCAAAAAAATTTCGGTGCTCTCTTGAGATCCTAAATAACAATTTAAAATTTACTGAGTCAATATTTAGTATCAAACTGTCTTACAATCATGGTAACAAAATAAAGTGAATTTACGGGTGTACGGTAGATGGTGCGTTTACCCCTAGTAAAAAATTCTCTGACGGCACCAGGCCAGATTGTGATACGGCCTCATAACTCTGAAGTGCTGGAGCACGTTGTGCTCTGGCTAGATACGTCTCCTGGTATTTCGCTGGAGACGTCATCGAATAGAATAAACTTTTTATTGGTGGCACTCGTCAATCCTGGAGGTTCAGGGTCACAGTAGACCTAGGTCACTTGCCCATTGGAGAAGAGCGTCACCGGTAACCAGGATACCCAGCTACATGACTATCATCTACATTCTCGATGCAGCGCGATGAACTGCCGGTAGACGACTGCACAAATTTTTGAGACGCTCCGGCCTATTATAACCACACTTATTTAATTCTGTTGCAGGTAGCTTCAATTTTATGTCGACGCCACCTAGCGGATCCTACTGAACTAACTCGAAAAGCTGGCGTATTTTTGCAAAACTTTGAGCTAATTTATTTCTATTGTTATTAAATTTTTCAAGATAAAAACCATACTAAAACCATCTAGGAAGTGTCAAAAGTCGGTATGCAAAATTTCAGCAAAATTGGTTCTGTAGTTTTCGCGGTTAGCGATTGCAACGGTTTTAGCGACTTTGCTTTATATATTAGTAAGATAATCTAGATAATCTATAGCCAGGATTTCTCTGAAATGAACTTCGGATCGTACTGATGTAGCTGCTTTGTCAGGAAAATCATAATATGGAACCATAATACTTGTCTAAGGTGGCATTTGTGTAAGCAAGTGAAAAACATTTTTTTGAATGTTAGGACAATAAAATGGATTTGGTAATGTGAATAAACTTTTTTCAGTGTCTTCAATAATTTCTATTTTTTGACTCAAATGCGACATCTAATGCATCTTTTATAGAAATTTTTAACCATATTACTCTCTTATTTAAAGCACTTTCATTCAGTAGTAGCATGCATAATCTGAGCTCCATCAGATCGGATGAAACAGGGTTTAGCTATTGACGATGGTGACGATGTATTTGTGAAGACGTAATAACACGAACACTAATATATCCTTTACATATGCATTTGTTATAGACCAAAGAGATTGTATTAAATAAAACGAGTGAACTAACTGTGGTGACTTCATCTGTCACTAAAGCATAAGCAGCGATTGCCTCACGTAGAAAAAACTCTAAAATATTTGTGTCTTGTTTTTCTCTTAACATTTGCCAGGGTGAAACAGTTTTGCTTAGCGATAGTGTGACTGTCTCTATACGTATGACAGTCTTGACAAAATTACCTGATGCAGAAAGTAGTATACGCACAGCTTTTTTCTTTTTTATCTTCTGCTATGAAATCAGGTGTTTATCCGGCCCAGTATGTGATCATAAACGAAAATTTATGAATTTCTCGTACATCCAAATTCAGCCGTGGGTCTATTTAAATCCTACCAATTGTAGTAGTGCTCCATCAGTTGCCTCCATCTTGTTTTTCTCAATATCATTAATATTTTCTTTTTTTTGTACGACGAATGTTGCTGGTATCAAATGATTTTATAGTTATACTTGTAGTTGTACTGTTTATTAAGAACTGTTTAGGGTACTCTCTATGAAAAGAAGTGCCACATGGACAATAGTGACCATAAAATACAAAGCAGGGTAGTATTTCATTAGCAAAAAACACTTTGTTTTTGAAAGGGTACGTAAAAGCCCATTTCTGTGCCTCTCAAATTGTTTTACTGTCAAATCAGTAAAATAATTGGTCACCATAATGCAAGTACTTCTATCCCTATAAGTTACATCAATTGATTTGATTATTTTTCATTCTTCTTGGTATGATTGTATAGAAAATTTTAAAGGTCAGCAACGATAAGGATTCCGATCTTTAGTTAAACTTTTTATTATTTATTTAGGGTCCTTATGCATACCTTCTAATGAATTAATCAAAATCGTTTTCTGTGTCACTGGTAATCAGAATATTATACTTGAAAAGTATGTTAAAATAGGAAAGACTTTCAATCCTGGTTATTTCAATTCGGAAACAAGAAATTTTTAGAATTGTTTTTGGCAGAGATTTTACCTCAAGCCTCACTCTAAGTTGTATACCAGAGGGCAATAAAAAGGCAGGACTCATAGATGCTCTGGTTAAGTGCAGGACTAGTTAGGGAAGGGGTTGTAGAATGGTGTTTTACGTTAAAAAAAGTTTTATTAATAGAACTGAAACAGGTGTCGTAGGCTCATTAGTAATCCGTGAAATTCACTCAAACAATGTTGCGGGTAGAAAAAATACAAAAAAAACATACTGAATTGAAAAAATTGCAGCACTTACTTTAAATGGTAACAGGAAAGAAAAATTTATGAAGAGTCAAATTTTCTCTCTGAGCAGTTATCTCAAGAGATAAAATTTTAACATCAATTTTCCAGATCACAAGCGTGTGTCTGGACATTGATGGTACGAGAAAATTGTTAGAGCTTAAAGAAATTATAAAAGAAATAAACTTTTTTAGTTCAACGCTACAAAGTAACCAAAGAAATTGGACCTTTTGCTCTTGTCTTATTAATAATTCTTATCAACGAAAGTGAGGTGTGAAATAAATATTTATTTCACCTTAGTACTCATTTACGGGTTCTGCTACACAAAATTTTGATTGATAAGATCGTTTGTATTTTTTTCTATTTGTGCTTACATACAAACTTTAAATTAATAACTAATAATGTAGATCGCCCATCACCTATCTATCTATCAAACAAACTGTGCACAAATTTCTTGCATGCATGCTTTTCTAATGACAGTCATTACAAAAACAATAAGTACTAACAAGTTGAATTTTTTTATTTAAAGTGAACACTTCGTATTCTGGATGGTCTATGGAATTCTATTAAAATAATTCTTAATTCAGTCTTCTCAAAGTTTTATTTGTAATTTTAAGATAAAAAAGAATAATAACAACCAATTTCACGATTTCCACTGTTCCATGGGGAAAATGACCGAAAAATACCAAAATGGGGAAAAAATCTTTTATATCACACTAAGCGTAAAGTTCGTACTGTTCTCCCTGTATACAGGGACAGAAACTGTGTAATAAGTGCGTGTACGCATGCGTATCTATATCTTACTGTATATTACTATATACATAAACCAATAAGTGCCTGAAGTAGTTCGGTGCTCGAACATAGCGAGGGCGCCACACTGCAGTAAACAAACAAATTTGGGCAAAATCAACAAGATAAAAGAAGCCAATGTACTGTTTGCTGGTGTATTTTATACAAAAAAAAACATAAGATTCTGAACAAATGGAAATAATTAAAATTGTTATACAATTTTCTTTGTTCACACATTTTTAAATAACTGCATTTTTACAGTTCTTCATTTTTATTAATCTTGTATAAAAAACTAATGAAATTATTACATTTCGAAACACATTCATTAAAAGAGTTAAATAATTAGGTCCTTGTTTTTATGCTTCCATTGTAAGAATCGAGCGTATGCATATTCATATAATGCTCTCGATTTTATGGGAAGTAAATTTTGAACAATGGCATTTCGTTGACAGTCAAAGTCTCTTCCTTCCCCTACTTTATCCTCGTTAAAGTTTTCTTCGTCAGAAGAATCCTCTTCGAACATGACTGTCGAAACTGTTGCCATATTTTATACAAAAATACAGGAATGTCCTAAATATCACAATCGGAAACAATTATAAAAACTCTTGTGATATAACCTATAACCACACAATGAATGGCTTGTTTTCCTTCTATCTCTCTCCCTTTCAATGCAACGAACTTTCCGCTGAGTGTGATATAAAAGTGTATACGCACTGCGAGACCAAAGCAAGCCAGCGAGTGGCTATTGCTTTACAACAGCCACGAACTGGCTTGCTTTAGTCCCTTGGTACGTAATATACTATTATTGCTAGCTGTACGCCACTGATAATGACTAGGTATGCGGTAATATTGATTAGTACTTACTTCTTGATGCTATTAGCATTAGACAACTGGCGCAGAAGGATAATTTTTCTCCTGTTATTAAGGGAGTTGGGGTGTAATTCACTTAACGATGAAAACGTTTAAAAAAAATATATATTGTAAAGAAACATTGTATGGATGTTGCACCAAATTTGAACAAAATCGCGTCTACAGATTTCAAGAAAACATTCAATGTTGTTTGAGTGCACGCACGTAATAAACAAAAAGACTTTTTCTATTTATCTTCTGCCATATTAGTGCTGATTCGAGGAATACTTGAAAGGCAGTCGTATCACCAGCAAACAACAGCAACGATAGCAGCAACGGTAGTAGGAGTAGCAGCAGCAAAAATATCAAGACCGGAGAACAGCGTCGTCGAGTAATCTTAACAAATCACCTTTTACAGCAGCAAAACCAGAGTCGATGACTTGCAATGCGTGAATTGTTTTTTTCTTTGTCTGCTATCTAGGCGGTCCTACGAGAGATGAGAGGGGAGGAGTTGCCAGTACTGCTCTACGTTGCCATTGGCTACTTTCCAATTAACATTCCGGCCCTCCGATTCGTCACATTCGTCGCATTCGTCTCTTCCGTACACCTTTCTCTCACTTTCATGGGCTTAAGTAATTTCATATTGCGGATTATTGGCTCCATGTGACCGTAGCCTTATACCTCATATCTATGTGTATACATATATATATTCGCAGCTATTCACCATCCATGAGCCTTGATGTCGCAGGATGCAGCATGAACCTCGGCCATACTTACGCAACTTCCGTAAAAATGGCAGGCGTCTTATCTTACACGAATACTACGTAATCGACAGTCGTCGAAAATTCTTCGAATCTGCATACATGTTAAAATAACTGAGGTATTTAATTGGATTGTATCTTGACGAATAAGCTACAGGTTATAGATTAAAGTCATCTACAAATAAGAATATTGTGCTGTTTTCGCTGTCTCGCGTTATTCAAGTTTTGACTTCGACCTTGACCTCTCGTCAATAATCATACGTAGTTGAAGCTCATAGAATTTGTTTGCTATAAATTTTTTAATAAGTATTAGTTCGTTTTTGCACAAGTATTTATCTTAGTGTGCCACCGTCTGACAGTAATCAGCTTTTGCTGCATACATTATTTTTATACTGAAATTGTCGACACTGCAGTAAAGCAATGGTTCAACACGTGTCAAGTGGCTTTATGGAAAAGAGTGCACTTATAATCGCTAACAACATTACCTCGATTCAGGACGAGGAATGGAAATCGAAGAAAGCGAACATCTTAATCATCGTAAGTGCTTATTTTTGCTTATTGTACAAAAAATCAAGTGTTTTTCAACACGATGGTGCATGGATGGGCAACGAAATACCAAAATTTTATATTTTACACAGTTTATGTGGGAGGGCTGTTGCTAGAATTTATATATATA
>NW_019379672.1:65594-102402 GCF_000648655.2 Copidosoma floridanum
TTGTTTATTTTCAAGATGAACAGCTAGATTAACAACTGTATGACTTCTACCACAAATTGGATATTCTTGAAGTCTCCAAGCTGCTTCCATTGGACTTACATATCTAGCATCTACGTAACTACTAATTGTACTTTGTATTGATACTGCTTTGTATTGATGCACAATATTCGGAAGTTGGGGGGTTGGCGCGCAGTGCGCGAAGGGGGGCGTGAGCCCCACTTGAATATATATATATGGTTCCAAGCTTTCTTGCCTCCGCGATCATAACAAAGTCCCATAACCTCTGACAAGCTGTCAAAATTGAAGCAGTGTGTGGCAAAAACATGAATAAAAGTTGTTGTATAAGTGGTTGTCACGATAAATCTGCGAAATGTTGTTGTCTTTTCATAGATAAAGAAATGATTTCATTTTGTTCCTCTGCACTGATACTTTTGTATTTTTTATTGTCCGGAGAAATCACAGATGGAATACGAAAAAAAGATTTCGCAGATTTATCGTGACAACCACTTATACAACAACTTTTATTCATGTTTTTGCCACACACTGCTTCAATTTTGATAGCTTGTCAGAGGTTATGGGACTTTGTTATGATCGCGTAGGCGAGGAAGCTTGCAACCATATATATATAGTAGACGGGTAAAATCCGCCTGATTGCAGTACTTTTTTTCTGTACTGATTTTCATTAAAACTACACTTTTGGCAAACAAACGAAAAATTTCCTCTAATGCATCAGGAATCGCTATTGACTATATTTCAAATTAGTTATAACTGGATCATGGTAAGCACAAAAAATAAAATGTTTTCCTAATCAATTTTATGCCCGCGATAATTTCATTCAATTTTTTGCATTGATTACCAAGTGAAGCTGTAAAAAATTTAGTGTTTATTCGATAGCTTATTAAAACCTGAAGTTTTTAAACGCATTATCATTAGTTAGAACGTCCTCGTGAATTTCACAGCTGGTTTTGCACATTTGGTGCAAATTTGAAAAAAAAACCCAGTGATCGCGCCATCTTGGAATGACATCACAAGTGAAAATACCTAATAGAGAGAGGGTGATTGCGCACTGCGCATGCGGCCAACCCCCGAAAATCTGGGAGCCTTGTTCCAGACAGCAATATTTACGTATATTCGAAAAATTAAATATACAACCAGTGTCTCGCATTGTACATCTCAGAATAAACTCGCAGGACTTCGACCTAGCACATATGTTCTGTCACAGAAGACAGATTTACATCAAAGTTGAAGATGAATCTAAAATGTCTTATTCTATTCCACTAACGAAAGGTAGCTTGACTAATCATGCAGTGAAGGAGACGATGAGACTAGCTCAAATGATAAGCTGTCTCAAATCAATATTTTTTATTTACGAAAAATGGCTAACGCAGTAGAGTCAAAAACTCTTAAAGTGCTTTTCTGGAACTGTCAAAGTCTCTTAAACAATCGCTGGGAGCTGTATCACCATCTGAAGAAGCTTGGCATCATCGTCTGCGTTGAATCCTGGCTAACAGCAAAGGACATCGCTGATTTCCCCCCAGGTTTCAACAGCCTCAGAAGAGACAGAATAGGGAAAAAAGGAGGTGGTATTGTAATTTTTTTAAAGAAGTGTATCTCGTTTAAAGAACTCAATAACTTGCCTTCCCCTGACCCCATGGTCGAAATATGGGGCGTCAACTTATCAAATGTATGCCCCCCTCTTAATATAATCTCATGCTACAGAGCCCCAGATGGTAATCTCACCCAAGCTCAGTGGGACCAATTGCTAGGTAGTATTAGAAACTTCAACACTCTCTTGGTTGGAGATTTCAATTCTCACAACACTAACTGAAACTGTCGTGACACCGATAGAAACGGGGAGCGACTCGAAAATTCTATCGATAAATTCAATTTTTTTCTACATAATCTCGACTCAATAACGTATATTAATACAAGCAGAAACTATACATGCAATTTCGATCTTGTTTTTTCCCCCATGTCTCTGTCGGACATCATCACACTCAGAGTTTCTGATACTACCTGTGGTTCTGACGATTTTCCTATCTTTATTAACATTAGCACTAGTCAACGCAAGTTTGAAACGCGTACTTTTAAACTATATACCACCTGCACTGATTAGGATGCTTTCCAAAATAAGTTAGAAAACTCATACCACATATTTTTCAACACTGTGTGAACGTAGATCTCAATATTTCCCGTGTAAGTAATGCCTATGTAAAGGCAGAAAATAAAATAATCAAAGAAGAAGTATTCAAAAAAACAACAAGACATGCTGTTGGTAATGATGTGAGAAAATTGAGCAAGCACAAATTGAAAGTAAACGGTGTATTGCAAACGAAAATTGAAGTCAAAGGATTGATGAAATCCAAGAAGAAGCCTATGTATCTGCCAACAACCTCGAACCCGCATATTGAAGAAGAATGGAATAAAAAATCAGTTTCTAAAAAAAAAGGGCATCAATTCGACGTACCGACATTGAAAAAAAAAAAAAATAAAAGAAATCAACGCAAGCAAAGAAGTAGACTGTGGCAAAAGTGCTTAGACACAAGACATTGAACCTACGAAAGAATTAAAGAAAAAAGTAGAAAAAAGTCAAGTTGGAAAAGTTGCAGTAGGTTAGACACATAAACTACAAGATGTTGATAACAAAAACTCTCCAGCAAAATATAAAAATAAGACAAATGAGAAAAATAATGTTAAAAGACTGCAAAGATTCAGATTCTAATAAAAGTATTAAAATAAATCCGTCCATACCATTGACTGTAAAGTATCAAAAAAAATTCTATAATGGTTTGATAAAAGATCCTACGTATTATTTTAAATTGTCATCAGGAAGCGTTGCCATTTCAATGTATCAGTCTGAAAACTGCATGATAGGTAAAACTTGTGAATCGTCCGCTTAACAGTTCACAACTTTAAAGGAACTTCGTGGCTTTCTGGTGTAGTTTTGGATGCATGTGCAGCAGTTCATGTTGACGAATGGCAGGATGTAACATACATATCAACAGATAGTACATCGTATATATTAGGAGAACACGCCTATGTAAGACATTGTAATATTCGGCCCGTTAATAAATTCCAATCTCCTTTGAAAAAACGGATATTCATGCCTTTATCTAATTCATAACCACTGGCACCTTGTTATACTGAACACTGAAGATGGAACGATGATGCATTTTGATCCTTATGGAAACGGTACTGACAAGAACAGAGTACATGAATGTATCGATGGATTTTTAAAATTTACCAATTCCTCTTTCAAAACATTGCAGGAAAAAGGACTTAACATTTGTAGAACGACCCGCCAGGCCCACTCAGCAGGATGAAGATGTGTACAACTACGGAGTTTTTGTGCTTTTATACACGTATCACATGGGATTCGATACATCTTTTTCACGCAACTTTAATGTAAATAGTTACCGATTAGAAGTTGCGCGTACATTACTGTTAAAATCGATAAATATGGAAACGAGATGCTTGGTATGCTTTTCTGAAACTGTATTGAACAAAGTGCAATGTAAAATTTGTGATGGATATTGTCATAAGTCCTGCTTAGAGAAAATCGATGGAGCAACCGATGATGAAAAGAATGTAGTCACAAGCGGTATCAGAAATTGGAAACATGTAATTTAAAAAAAAGTAGTATTATCAAATGATAAAAGAAACGTTGAACAAACTGCAAAGAAATTTATTTGTAGACTTTGCCAACGTAATAAACTTGCCGATAAATAGACATATTAATGAATACTTGTAATGACACAAAAATATACGTAAATCTGCAATTATCAACAAAAAATGTTTCCGTGTACAGTGCCATATTTAAATAATCGTAATAAAAATACAGAAACCCCCAAAAATATTTTAAAAATCTGAATTGGTGGATGGCACAAAGTGTATGCATGCATATTCAATGATAAAAATAATGAGCATTA
This sequence comes from Copidosoma floridanum, assembly GCF_000648655.2. The sequence continues at coordinate 69,524 of NW_019379672.1, forward strand.
AATAACATTTCCATAATGTATGCTATATGCTTGATGTATAAACGCAAAAGTGATGTATGATATTTACCATGTTGATATACGTAATAATTTTATACAAGTTACATTAAACAGTAGCTAGCATCAACTGGCGTACAAAATTATAGTGAAACTACTAAATATCTGTTCTGCATGCAGAAAAAAAATTGTGTATGTCAAAGAATGCTTAATACCAACTGATATATGAGAAAATGATTGTACCGTGCACGGATAATCAGTAGCAAATTAATACGAACTGTAGAAATAGGCCACTTGAAGTAATTAATTGTTCAAAAATAAAATAGACTAAGTTTCATGGAGTATTTAAATAAATTCACTAACACTCGCATGTAAATTAAGCATACAAATATATTTTAACATACATGAACACATTTGCATGATGACAACCCAATAAGCCAGATTCTGCCGTCCTACTAAAAAAATTGTGTTATAAAAATAACATTGTACTTGCGTTTTTTTTCTTGGTAAGGTATAATCATACAAACATGAAGAGTAGAAAAAATAATTATTTAATTTCTTTGCATGAGATAAAAGTCTGTAATAAACTTTTTATTGTACTTGTTCCTCACACAAAATTTATTATACGCATCTTCGTAAGGGCATCAATGTGTAAAAAAAGCAACATTTGTTAAATGTGCATGCTTCAAAAAAATATTTAAAAAATGGTAACAATGGATAAGGAACGTACTAAAAAAAATATCACAAATATGAGCTATGCACTAATACACACAAGTGACTAAAAAACAATGCACGCGATATGAGTGCTGTAATAATTGTTAATAAAGTAACAATTTAAAATAAAAATAAAAATTGCAAAAAAAAAAAAAAAATTGATAAAATTGGTAAAACGCAGAGAGAAAATTTGAACACTCACTGTAAAAAATGCTGTAGTAAAATCACTAGCGGATAGTAACTTTTTTTACTATCCTGAGCACAGTGATTATGATATCTGATAGCGAAAACTATGTTTTAAGCATCGTAATTTCACTAGCAACGTATTGATGTAACAGTGAGACCTATGCTCAGCATATCAATTTTACTAGCTGCATTATAAATACAATCGGCTATTAAAATTACAAGACAATGGAGATTCTACGTTCCGATAGTTAAAATACGTTTAACATCCCTCAGAAAAATATGAGATGATAGTAATATTGCGCTCCGATGGTAAAAGTACAGTGATCCAAATTACACGAGATAGTAAAAGTAATATCTAGTATTAAAGTTACATGCAGCTATTACTCTTGATGGGGGTAAGGAAATCTCGCATTGACTACATTAATGTACATGTATATTTCTACCTAATTTACGGTTCGTGCTTCGCGCTCTCGCACTATAACCAATAATTGTGATAAGGATTAAAAGTAAATTTTTCATCAGTGCTCTTACAAATTTTTAATCATTTGTTAGGATATATCAGTGCCCTCCGGTGAATTTGGAAATTCATAGTGATCAGTGATCCGTTGGGGGCAAAATGTGAGAAAATAAATAAATTCAAGTAAAGTGTATTTAAATTTTATTGCGTTGATTTATTAATACACAACGTTTCGCTGACAATATGCATCAGCCTCATCAGGCGCAGGTACGCGAGAATTCGTAAGTTTGGTTGACTTACTCGTCACCTGTCGTGCTATCGACTGACAATTTTTTTTTTTTGACAATTTGACAATTGTCAGTCGATAGCACGACAGGTGACGAGTAAGTCAACCAAACTTACGAATTCTCGTGTACCTGCGCCTGATGAGGCTGATGCATATTGTCAGCGAAACGTTGTGTACTAATAAATCAACACAAGAAAATTTAAATACACTTTACTTGTATTTATTTATTTTCTCACATTTCGCCCCCAACGGATCACTGATCACTTTGAAGTTCCAAATTTGTAATCAGTTAGTATTAGGTATATTGTATATATGGCGAAAGTATTCTGGAAAGTAAACACTTTTCAGATTATGTATCATTTCATGTTATCGTGGGTATACACCTTAGTAGACCAATAGCTAAATATTTCGGATCCCTACAAATCATCACGTTTCTCAATTGTGTGTGAAGATGTGTCTGTAATGTGAAGAAATAAGAACATAACCCTTTTAGTGAAAATGGAACTATGAACAGTACGATAGTGCTTCTCATATCCAAGATGTGACTTTTACACTTGGGATAGTAAAATTACTACACGATCGCAAAAAATTTCTGAAGATGTCGGCTTCGCTGAAACTTACTATCTTGACATTTAATTTTACTATCCGGGAAAAACATTTTACGAACCGATAGTAAAATCCCTATGCTGAGCATAGGTCTTTACTTTACCTATGCTGAGCATAGTGATTTCACTACAGCATTTTTTACTGTTACAAGATGCCTCACTTGATTAACTTGGAATGTGACGACAGAATAAAGTATTTGAGATTCACAATCATCATAAGAATCTATATATATGAAAATATTGTTGTAGAGTAACTGTAGCAGACAAAAGCTATTTTATTGCGTTTATCCTCCTTTACAAGTATCAAATAAAAAGAGCATAAGTTTCTGTAAGTCTAATATTGCTAAATAAAGAAGGTTAAATGCAAGAGCCCCAAAAAATCTCTTTAGGCCTTAGATAACTATTTTATAGATAATTATTCATAGAATAATGAAAATAAGACAACTTCATAAAAGAACCGTCACATTAAAAATAAGATTGGGTTTCCTGATTCATAAAAAAATGATCTGCTTAAGTGCCTTTGATGTATATCTCCATGTTTTACATCAATTGCAGCCCCTAATGGACGTAGGTAACTGAAAAATGTCTTTTTTCAACTTTTTTTTAATTTTAGGAGTGTATTACTCTTTGAGAGTATGTTTTCTAGTTCTATAAATTACTAAATCGACTTGTCACAACCATAGATGTGAAGAAAAACCTATTTCGGCAGTTTTCTACCATATATTACTGAAAGCTTTAGTGCTCAAGTTCTGTTTCATACGTATGTCACTCTGATTAGTAATAATTGGAAAGAAAAAATTTGTCAGCATTTTTACTGTAGCGCTATAAAAAAAGGCAGGTAGTTTGGATATAAATGTTAACACATACATTTTACACGCTTGTGGTTCAAGACAAAAATGTAGTTTTAAAAAAAATACAACTCTTTTGTACCATACATTTCACTGTGTCTGCAGCAATGCAGATGCTCTGTAATGCAATGGTACATTACGTCACTAAGGCTCAAAGTACAAACATAATCGCCCGAAGGGCGCGCTTGTTGTAGGTTGGTGCCCGATTCGCGTATAATGTTTTTCTTACGGAGGGCGCAAAGGGCAATTTTGCGCCCGTGGGCACACTTTGCGCCCAGTCAATCACTTTGGGCCCTAGGGCAGAAAAATACTTTGGGCCCGGAGGGTGCAAAAAACTTTTCTGCCCGTGGGCCCAAAGTGATTACAAGGGCGCAAAGTGTGACCCGAGGGCGCAAAGTGGCAGTTGCACTTTGGGCCCATGGTAAGAAATGGTAGTTTTCCTACGAGTTTGAAAAGTCTCTGTTTGCGAACCGAGAGGTTTGCGGCCCGAGCCGAAGGCGAGGGACGTAACGAGATTCGTAAAGGAGACTTTTCGAACGAGTTCCGGAAAACTGCTTTTTCGCCCGAGGAAGTACCAGCCTCTCAAAACCATCCGAGGGCGGAAAAATAGATGTAAAAACAAAAAAATAGTAGTTTTCCTACGAGTTTGAAAAGTCTCTATTTGCGAACCGAGAGGTTTGCGGCCCGAGCCGAAGGCGAGGGACGTAACGAGGTTCGTAAAGGAGACTTTTCGAACGAGTTCCGGAAAACTGCTTTTTCGCTGGAGGAAGTACCAGCCTCCCAAAACCACCCGAGGGCGGAAAATCATTTTATGCATGCGAATAAAAAAAATTTTAATTTTACAGCAAAGTGTTAAATGTAAAAGTTGTAAGACTTACTAAAAGAAAACTTTCGTATCCAGTAAGTTTTTCTCTACAGGGTCGTGTCAATACTATAAATGGCAAAAATTGATTCTTAACAGCTGAAAACTCATTTTACGAGATCTAACTTTTGATTATTACTTATGTAGATAAAATTTTAAATATGAAAGTTGTAAGTATTATTTAAATATGGGTTATCTGTATTCATGAATTTTTGTAATACTGCCGTCCTAATAAACAAAGAAATAATTCTACAGTATTCAAAAAATCATTTTGTAGCAAATAACTTCGTTACATGTCTTTTACTGACCAAATGTTTAACATAAAACTCATACGTTTTATTAGAATACACTTATTTTTGGTTACCATTATTATTATTCCTGTTTACAGTACCGTTTTGATATAAGATACAGTGAAAATGGTTTAGAATTGTCTCCCGAATTTTTGACGGTATGTAACATTATTTAATTATTTGACATTTGTTGGCAAAACATAAAATTCACTTGGATATGATATTAAATTATAAGAATGATCTTCAACTTAAATCCAATAGTTAGAATTACACTTTTTTCTCTGAAAATCTGAGGATTGGTCATGCCTTAAATGCAAGACGTAATGTTTTGCATAAATTTTGCCACTTGTTAATTAATGGCTTACTATTTAATTTATTCCTGTTTGGGCCTTTGCTATGATAGCTGTTGTACATTGAGTTTTCTATGCTTGTTAATATCCATTGTAAATCATTTGTGTCTCTTGTTCCTACAACAAAAGCCAAGCGTTCAGACGTGTTTGAGCCATAATCTGCTACAGCTCAAATCCACTATTTGAACGTATTAATATTAAATAGTTTCAACGAATTAGAATTTAATTTAATTCCGTGCATCGAGGGCATTGTCCAAAAAATACAACATGCTCAATTCTTAATGGCCCCAACCCATACCTTCCTTGTATTCATGAAAAACAAATGAAAATTGCAACGCACTCATTGTGAGAATGAAATTTAATTTTGGTTGCAAGCCCACGTACAAATAAAACAACAAAATGTCAACCGCACTAAAGCAGTGAACAGTACAAAGAAAACATACCATACGAATTCTCGCTTTATATAATTACGGTGGTATAATGCTCGGCACAAACTTTGAGCTCGTTTGCAAACAAATATCGAAACCGCTTTCATTGCGGCAAAATGAAGACCAGCACATCAATGAAATCAAAGTTCTTTGAAAATTTGTGCACACGCTCGTTGATTGTGCAAGTTATTGTTTTTCCATGCCATGTTAGTGCAAGTGTAGATAAGGCCTCATAAGCATCATTATTTGACTGAAGTTTATTGTAAGCGTTATTTACATACTATTGTAAGACAAGCGTGAAACCTAAAGTCCCATTTCTGAACGACTTGTGTGCTCTTTCATCATACCGCAAGTATGTTTGAATAATAGTATATGACGCACCTAGCGAGGTTAAGAATGTCGCATATTTCACGTGAATAAACGCCCGAGACGAAGCTGAGGGTGGTTAACGTGAGATCTAGGACATTTATTAACCTTCGAACGTGGTGCGTATACTATTTTTCGTATACCTCTGTAGCCGTAAAACAGTTAATCACGTTTGCGTGATTCACCACTTTACGGCCGCAGGTACGAAAAGTCTATTACATGGGTTTTAGTGATTGCCTTGGGAAAATCAGAAGTTCCTAAGAGTACGTTGGTTCGATCGACAACTTGTTCATTACATTCGAAAAAATGTACTCATAGAAAAATATCATTTAAGTGAGCACTTAATATTGAAGAAATAATGTTTTTTATATCACAAGGTCACATTATTTCTGATACAATACACCAAGTTATATGAGGAAAGAATTTTCAAAAAACTTCTTCAACTGCAACTCAGATATGGAAGAGGTAAAATGCAGATGTTGAAAACTACCTTTTCGGACTTTTTCAGTTGAAAAAACACTTTTAAGAGGAAAACTATTTAATGAGAATCATTAGTAAGAACTTAAATCACCGTCAAGTTATAATTTAAACTAACTTTGCTTTATTCAGTTCATGATTGGCCCCTTATAGTTTGATATTAAATAGCAATGTCTGCATAAGAAGCATTATACTAAAAAAAAAAAAAATATTAAAAATGTTAAAAAATGAAAGGGGCGCGCGGTGGCTCGGTTGGCCAGATTGCAGGTTGGAATGAAGGAGACCGCGGTTCGATTCCCAGCCTAGTGCGACTCTTTCGAGTAAGTACCTCTGTGAATTTTCACATGTGCTTTTTTTCTACGCAATGCTCCTCGTGAAGGGATGGGCAACCTTCTCACAGCAAAATGGCCTACCACTTAGGTCCTTCACTCTCGAGGTAGTCTATGTGACATCATCACCGCACTGTATCTAATAACGTTATAATATGCAATCAATAATGTAAAATGTAACCAATACTGTAATATTTACCAATATAATTTAAAATGCGAGGTAAAATGTGCCTTACTGTAACAAAGCTCTATGTACTCGATTACAATAAAGCCTAAAGAATGTATAAACTACGTTAGTAGGTATTTATTTAAAAAAAAAAAATAAATAAAAAAAAAATTGAAAGTATAGTATTTATCTAAGTTGGTGAGATGATATTATTTCTTGGGTTTGTCTATAACTATATAAAATCGTACTAATTATCCTTACTGCGTTGCAGTAATGATTGTATTGTTGTTGCCGTAACGTTAAAAACTACTATTTTTAAACCTGAAATAAAAATTTTTGGGATCAACTTTTTTTTTTAATTTAACAAGATGTAGAAAATAAAGAAAAAAAAAGAAAAGTCCGTAGGAGAAAACGAAATGCTCGTATTTTAGGGGAAGTCGTACACATTTCCCGGAAAACTCACGTAAATAGGGTTATGGGATCCCTTAACGGGCTGGTATCGAGTTACCACCTGTCTGACCATTTGTGCACGCGCGATCCAAATTTCGTTTCCTGCATTTCCGCTCACGCAGAGCAGTAAGTAACGAGCTGATGAAACTTCCGACTGCCTAATCCGATCAGTCGAGCGAAGGGCACCAGCTCATTCGGAAAAGGTCGTGTGAATTTCCTAAATGAAATAAAGCCAAATGAGAACAAAAAAACCGTGTTAAAAGCCTGCTTTTACATAGTTTCTATTCTCTTATTGATCCCATGCTGCGTGAAGTTAGAAAAAATTTGTGAATAATAGCAATACTAGATTTCATGTAAGTGCTTGATAAATAATCGTTAAACGTCGGTATGTTATTTAATTGCTTTTGCAGCTAGAAAATTAATAAGGTGTTGTGTAATTTGCTCGGTAATTTGTCTTGCACAGAGATAATCTAAGTTATCTTTATGTGATAAAGATTTGTTATTGAAAAAATCCATACATAAAAATATCGATTTGCTATGGTCAGAAGTTATCTTCTTTCTCATTCATTTTTGAACTAACTACATGTATATTCGAAGTGAGACGCGACTACTAGTGCTGAAGAGCCTGTACAAAAAGTTAACAAGAGCCCAAAGTTGAAACTAAAATCTTTTCCATTTTATCTGTTTGGAAAAAGGCGCGGCAATTTTGCGCCGTTTCATAATGCAAAGAAGTATCATGTGGCAGTATAAGTGGAACCTTTCCCACTTGCCTTATCTTGAATTCTCAATATAATAATTGTATAATGCTGATTTCGTACAAACTACATTAAAAACTGATTTCACCTCCTGTAACCCTCGCCAGCACATAAAAATGAGCAGCCAACGAGGGCTAAAAAATATATGAGAAAATCCAGAGCCAGCGATGGCAACCTGAAGATCCAAAACGAATCTGACCAGAAGCCGCAGTCAAGAAGAGGCACACTCATTTTTCAAGCTCGTTACGGGTAAGCAGCACCAGTCCCACCACCAGAGCCACTAGTGCAATCAGTTTCCACGCCACGGCACGAGGAGGAGCAAGCCCTTTTAAGTGCAACACGCCACCTTCGTTCCAAGTGCGCGTGAAGCCCTCCAACTTTCGAAACCACTCGCTTACGCACACATGCATCCCGAAAATTTCGCACATCCGCGCTCGACCGCAAATCCAGTTTGCGCAAACTCAGCCCCCGGAGCCCTCGAGTTCGGCTCAGTGACGAGTCGTGCGCGCCGTACTTTGTCTCTCAGTCCAGAGGAATTGAATTTCATTGATGGAACTTTATTTTGATTCCCGTTAGCGCACTTTCTTGCGGTTCGCTGCTGCCGTTGTTACTCGAGAAGGCTAGGAAAAGAGGTCTCGCATAAACGCCAGAGCGATGCCAGTGTTAAAGGACTCAATTAAAACCGTCGCATGAGGATTGTGTGTAAGCTATTTTTGTCACTCAAGAGAAAAAGAGAGAGACGCGAATAAGAAATAATTGGATTACAAGTGGTAACTTGGACAATCACTTTGTGGGGGTATACACAATTGTTGTGGTGCTGAAGTGCACTAAAGGGCTGTGTTTCGATTTGCATGGAAAAAGTAGAGCAGTGGGTTAAATGTAAGGGACGTCATTGATTTTATAAAAAGTATGTAATAGACGAGCTGTCTTAAAAACAAGAAAAAAATGCTAATCACAGGTCTATTCATTGGTTGTCAGGTAACAGTTCTTACAAATATGTGTACTATTGCAGTATAAATACTGTGTATGTAGAATATAATTTATTTGACTTTTTAAAACTTCAACTTTACTAAGTTCCTAAAGATGCTTACATTTTTCTCATTAATAATTTTATTCTTAAAATTGAAATATGCAAGCCATCGATGATTAAATATGTTTGTATTGAATTTAATACATTAAAAAATGCTATAAAGGGCACGATAAAAGACGAAATTCCACCGTCTTTGAAATAACATTATTCCTTAAGATGATTTACCATAATCTTATAGAAAAGAATGGGCTCATTTGTCGAGACCTTTGTAAGAATCTTGGAAAGAGAAGTTTGTGAGAATTTTTTTTTTTATTAAGACATTTATGATTACTACAACTGTATCAGTAGTAAATCGGATCACGCTATTTTATGTACATTGAAATTTTATTTGGCTTTATAAAAAACTCCTAAGTGTAAACGTAACTTTTATCTTTCGTCCTTAAGATGATTGTATTTGCACAATACTTTTCCTTGAATGGGAAAAAATGTAAAGAGACAAGAATGATGTCACTGACGATGTTAGCGATTTCAATTTACTGGTAACGGCTTGGTGCACACATTACACACACATATACTTGTGCCAACAAAGTTAAGTACGCTTGAACGAGTTCACGTCGAGGTAAAGTGTGAGCTCACCAGCGGGTGGAAGTTTGAAAACTTTTCTTTCCATCCAGCAAAACTTGAGAACGGAGTGTTTGTTTTTTTCGCAAAGTCCGTGTGAAACGCACTCAAGACGAGGGATTTATATGGTGGACATTGACTGACCATGCGTGAACTCTACACTCCGTGATTACTTTTTTTTGTCAACGGAGAATGTATGTATCGTGTCAACAAAACGATGCAGAGGTGTCAAAGTTAAGGAAACCTGATTTAATGATACTGAAAAACTGTTTTAAAAAATTGTGAACTTAGTATTATGGTTTTATTGGCTATCATAATTAAAACATTTATTAAACATGAATACTAAAACTTATTTCTAATCACGGACTTCTCAGATATCTTATCAATTACTAGAGAACATGAATACATGCCCAAGCGTTATGAAACATTACCAGATCAATTGCTTTAGTACAAGTCAGATTTGATCTCTTGCAATCAAGGACCAACAAAAACGTTATAAGATAAGTTGTATAAATCAATAGACTAAATATTTGAAAAAATCGAAATTTTCTCGAATTATCGTACATAACTTCCGTTCAGATTATAGGATTAATGTAAAAATTGGCACAGCTTATCTCTATGCACCTACTCACAGTATCTGATAACTTTTATCTCGGCAGAAAAGTTAACAGTAATGGTATTAAATAAATAAATGGACGAAATAATTGAAAAATCGAAATTTTCTCGAACTATCGTACATAACTTTCGTTCAGATTATAGGATTGATGAAAAAATTGACACAGCTTATCTCTGTGTACCTACCAAAAGTATCTTATAAGTTTTATCTCGGCAGAAAAGTTAATAGTAATGGTATTAAATAAATAAATGGACAAAGTGTTTGAAAAAATCGAAAGTTTCTCGAATTATCGTACATAACTTTCGTTCAGATTATAGAATTAATGTAAAAATTTACACAGCTTATCTCTATGTGCTTACCAAAAGTAATACACAACAAGTTTTATGCCGGCAGAAAAGTTAATAATAAGGGTATTAATCAAATAAATGGACGAAATATTTGAAAAAATCGAAATCATGGTACGTAACTTCTGGTGAGATTATAGGATTAACGTAAAAGTTCATTTATTTAATACAATTATTATTAACTTTTCTGCCGGGGTAAAACTTGTGTATTACTTTTGGCAAGCACATAGAAATAAACTGTGCCATTTTTTACATTAATCCTATAATCTGAACGAAAGTTATGTACGATAATCGAGAAAATTTCGATTTTTTCGAACATTTTATGCATTTATTTATTTAATATTATTATTATTAACATTTCTTCCGGGATAAAACTTATGTAATACTTTTTGTAGGTACATAGAGATAAGTTGCGCTAATTTACAGGGCAATCCTATATTATAATCTGGAATGAAGTTGTAAGAGACTTATCAATAGAACGCTATTATTTTGGTGCATTTCTGATTGTTTATGTGTTGAATATCATTGTTTATAACCGGTTTAAGTACCTGACATTAACTAGTTATTAGTATATGGTATTGTTTATGCAGAAAAAGCTACTATAGTATAACGGCTAAGTCTGTCGGTGAGCTTCAGCTTCATAAAAATAGGTGGAGAAAAAGATTTCCATTGTCGACTAGATCGTAAGAGCTGGCATGCCAAAATCTAGTTATTACAATTTTTGTCATATTTTGCAAGATTCGTTTCAAAATACTATTACGAGTACGTTTATGGATACTCATTTTCTTCAATGATTTCAATTACACGTGCAAAGTATGTAGATGAAGTTTCTGTGTTTTTTTTATAAAATGCATCAGATAGAGTGGCGTTGTAAAACATTTCAAGAAAAAATAAGTCGATGCACGCAAACTTTATCACCTGTTTTATTGAATTGAATATTTTTTTCTTCATGATTAGTATAAGAAGGCTATAGACAGTAAAGCATTTCTATAACAGATTTAACACAATTATAACACACATAGATTTATAGTTTACTATGAGTGTTGACAAGAATCAGGATCCGTTTTACAGTAGTGTACATCAATCAATAATCAGACAGACTTTCTCAAGAACCCATCTAAGTGATCTGTTTTATTTTCTCTTGACTGTGTATATTGATTTTACTTAGAAGACCCCCTTCCCCCAGACGAGTAAATTATGCTACGGTGAGAATAAGACTGATAAAATCAAAATACATATTAAAGAACTACGCCTGCAATGGTTAACATTATAGAAGTATTAGATCGTGCATCTTTTTAAGTAGTGTACCTCCACGTGTGATCCAACATATATCTTTTCTGTGTTCCTAACATTCCCGCGAAAGTACACGACAAAGTTGTTAAAAATTTAATTTAACACGATTAAGGGGGATGCATCTCATCATTATTAATTGTATCAAATTTAATGCAGACTCGATGCAATGTTGCTGCCACCGTCAGCGCCACCGCCGCCGCCGACGACGACAACTGTTTGTTCGGCAAAGAGTAAACTTTTTTAATTAAAGGCTGCTCGCAAAGTTTCAAACAAGTTGGTGCTCGCAACGGCACTACTTGAAGTGAAAAAAAAGAAACTACGAATAGAAAGTATAATGAGTCAGAAGAAAGGGGAAGAGAGAAGAAGAGAGGACAGAAACGTTGATAGAATGAACCAAAAGCTGAGAGCACAGGAACGGGACAAGCCGAAGAAGAAGAAGGACGATCGGGGGATGAGGGATAATAAAACTCGACAATAATCGACTCGAATGAAATCCGAGATCACGTGGACCCAACTTTTCCATGGTCTCCCAACTCTGTTAACGCTATTCTTGGCCAGCTCATCTTATATTTCCCAGCCCTCATGATCTGTTACCGCTGTTATTGTTCCTTTAAACATGTTTTAGAAGTACGTATACCAAATAAGTATGTCTGGTATCAGACCGTCATGAGTCCGGTAAATTTTACCTTTCAAATAACTTTGTCATCGCCATTGTAATTCGAATCTGCTTCCCTCGGTCGAGCAGGCGATGCGATGGTGCGAAGCTACCACTCATGGGATTATGCCTGAACTCCTCTAAGGCCATATCATTTCTACCACACGCCCAAATTGTCGTACGACGTTTATAATAATGGCCGCTGGCCTCGGGATCTCACCAAGCTAATCAAAGGTTCATGGCTGGAGATGGACCGTAGGTTTTTAAAACTAAATTCTATATCAAGACTTGGAATCGTCTATTGAGTCACAGCATCGCAAAAGTGCTTGGTTCCATTTCCAGTTGTGACAGTGGCCCCGCCAAGGTTTAGTGGAAACTTTATCAGACCTCATCCAGGATTTTTATATTACTTAGTTATTTTTTTCCTCGATCCCCTTTTCAATTGGGTACGTGAAAACTAAAACTACCTCACTGGCGGTAGTCAGCAGACAATTGACGTTCTGGAAAGCTTTATTCTTCATTTACTTCAGCCTTGCATTCATCAGTACTGTAGTTGAGAAGAATTTTCTCGTCTCATTTCGATTCAGAACGTTACCTTCGTTCTACATCTATCAAGCTTTTTTTCAGCAACTTACTCCTCTGCTAGGTACGAGTGGGGATACATTGACTACGTGATGTGAAAAATATACTGCTATCGATGGTAACAGCAAGTAATACGGAAAAACCAAAAGAGAGAAAAACACGGAACCACGGAATGTTGATGGATGAATGAACTTTCGGCTATCAAAAGTTGTAAGACTGTGTTAGTATAGAAAAAAAGTGTATGATGAATGTTTTCATGTCAAAAGAAATAATAAGTAACGAAGGAAAAAAAAATCCTTTTCACGAAAACGTCGCTCAGAATAATCGATGATAAGATTCAAGGTAAAAGAGCTAGCCGCAAGAACAAAAGTTGAAACTTTTCCCATGACGTTGCCTAATTAATGCTCCACGTGTAACTGTTCGCTCCAAACCACCTCGAACGAGACTTGACTGGGAAAAATGTCGGCTTTCAACGATTGTTCGCGTGCTGGCATAAATCTTTCCGTTTGAGTAATTAATCTACATAAAATATCGGAAGGCAGTTTGTCAAGCGGCATAACAAACGACCGAATGAATTTATTATTTGGGCTCCAGTGGAGTGCCCGAAAAGCCATTGCCGTAGGTGTATGCATGTGAGCAAGGGAGGGAGAAAGTTCGAAAACCAGCTGGGCTTTCCCGCGTTACGGTCTCTGCTGTGCCAGTGAAAACCCAAGCGGGAAGGGTGTGGCCGCAATAAAGAAGAGTTCGCCCCCGCCGTTCATTACGGCCTCGTAAAATGTCCAGACTTAATAGCCGGATAAGGCGTTCATAAATATATCCCACCGCGGAGACTTACGGTCGCCGACTCGACGCTGAGAGCGATAAAATTTTCGACCCCTTCCCTTCCACTCTTGAGCTTTCCCGCTCCCCTCACCTTCCTGTGCCATATGACTCTGTTATTATTGACTTTTGATTTGACCAATTTGCGAGCAAAAGACCTTTCCGTGAAACGCCGCTCGAATTTTCTATCTGCATCGATCTTTCACTCAATATGACGACTCAATTTATACATACACGCACAATTTAATTGGAAGCGAGAGCCTGTTTACGCTCTTTCGCAGTGTTTTCTCTTCTTGTTTAATATATGAACGACTGGTAGATGATTGCCATTGACTCTAATCTTAAAAGTCTTCCTTAATAGCACGATTGAAATTTTGAGGGGTGGGATTGAGTATCCCAGTTACTTGTAGCTGAACGACGTAAAAAGCCAAAATTTATATCTTTTTACTAAGATTTGATGGGCAGAAGGGCTACATTTTTTCCTGAGTAAGAAATTGCATCCACGATTTGGAGAAAATAATTTTTTCTACCTGTGGCCGTTTTTTCTGATCTTTGGATAGTGCTCACCACATGAGAGCCATTCAAATAGTACATGATGTCATCAGGGGGCGAAGTTCAAATTGTAGATTCCAAAGGATACCAACACCGGGTCAACAACTAAAACACCAATTACGATGAAAATTTAGTCTACGTTCTATTTCGATGGTGACGAAACTTTTATAAGGCAAACTTCACTAGAGTTTTAGTAAGCTCGTGAAAGCGCGCCAAGACACTACCCTATATAATCGATACCAAATCTCTCACGCTGCATGAAAATGAGCACAAACTATTTAGGCAAAGACTAGACCACCATACTCAACTCATAGCTGCGATAAACAATGCCATATTGGATATTTTCACTTTAATACAGCTACAAGATCCAGCTGAATTTGTCCATAGGTTTGATCCAGAATTAAAAGACATTACAATCCACGCAATCCAGAGGTCTACCGTGGAAAAACAAGGGAAAGGAAGAGGGAGCTTTCAAAGGATATCGTGTACCATGACGTGCTCAAGTTTCATACGCCTACTACCGTGCACGTCCTTAACTATAAGAGCTGGGCAATATTTTTACTTGTGTTAAAATATTAGCAAGCAGCAGAGGCTTTTATTTTGACGCCAGCTTGGTTATCGTTATTAAATAAATATTGTCAGGATAAAAACAGGATTTAGAAGCGTGTAATGTGAAAATTATTAAAGTTTTTTAAGGATAAGTGTTGAATCCTATAGCCATAAAGAATCAGGAACGGATTGGAAAATTTTTTCTCGAGGATTTAGTGACTTTGCGCCCATGCTAAGAAATAGTACATCATGTCACAAAGGAAGTCAAGTACAAACTTGAGTTCCCGAAGGACGCGATTGTTGTACGTTTGTGCCCAAGTCAGGGCGAAAATAGTACATTACGATACTAGTGTGCGAGGAAGGTGATTGACACAAGCACTAGTGAGTGTGCGAAAACACGCGTGTGTCAATCACCTAACCTCTCGCACGTGTGGTGTATACAACTTTTCGACACATCGTGCGCGGGGAACGAGATTATGAGTCACAACAGATGGCTCATAATCTCGTTCCTCGCGCACGGCGTGTCGAAAAGCCATTTTATGCTCTCTGGCATACTTTACGCTCGGTCAATCACTTTTCGTTTAATGGCAGAAAGTGATTACAAGGGCAAAAATTGTAGGCCCCAGGGCAAAAATCAACAATGAATACTTGATTCCTTGGGTAAGAAAAACAATAATTTCGTACTTTGGGAAGTTTTTCACCTTTCAACGTTAACTGCATCGTCAGCAAGGAAAATAGATTTGGCATCCAACTAGAACGTTGGATAGGGCTGGTTAGATGCGAAATCTATTTTCCATCCCACGACATTTACCATCAGGTTTGAGATAGTATATTACGTACGAGTTTGCAAGGGCTTCGATTTACGAACCTAGAGGTTTCGAGGTTTGTAAAGAAGCCTTTTCGAACGAGTTTTTTATACTATTTTTCCGCCTGAGAACTCAAAATCAAGCGATGAAGGTGCTATTTTGAGGTTAGAAGGCGGAAAACTACTATTTTTCTACCTCAGGGCGTTTTCGTGACATATGGACTGAACAGCTCCAGGCATAACAAAAAAACGATATATTATTTAGGAAAGAAAGGTAAAGAATCGCATTGCCGTTTTGTGCGTCGACTCAGAATGTATTATCATATTATTTCGATGCGAAAACCAGGGGCTACTTTGTCAGGCACTCCGTACTCGATGAAACGTTATTGCGGACGAATCGCCCGAAGCTTCTCAACGAAATGGAGTATTGATTTAATGTTATTTCGCTTGCTTCGGCGACAGGACAAAAGATATTAATAATAAAATCAGTTGATCCCTCTTTTTCAATATCGCTGAATTAATCAGCAATACGAGTAATGCGAATTTTTGTTGAAATTTTAATGTAGCTTTTGTTACTATATACAAGCGATGTTATATAAATAAAGCAAACATAAAGTTTCTGTAGCTCAAATGGCAAACAGCATCAGAAGGTAATGGGATATGTCAAAGCTGCAAAACTAAAGTATGGAGTAAAATTGAGATTTTAAATAATGTATCAAATGAAATGCCGCGTAAAATCCATTAAAAATATCATATTATTTAAATCCATTTTATGAGCCAAATAACTTGATTTTTCATAAAATTTGACAGTGTTAGCTCTGTAAATTCAACAGCCATCCACATTGCCAGTAATTCAAGTGATCGTCAAAACGAAAACCTCGTGACTGAAGTGAAAATATATCGTATTACTGCAATCGAAAATTGAGGATAATAACGAGAGCTGCGCAAAAGCATTCTCAATTAAAAATAACGTATAAATACTGTACGAATTTAAATATACTCATGCAACAAGCACGATTTTTTAGAACGAAGTTCTTTATGTCGCGTTACTCGGGGGGCTGGAATTTTAAAACCGACAGATTTTTTTTTTTTGAAACGAAAGTGGTTTCACCCAAAGTCTCTTCCTCCCCCCTTACCCCGTCCCCCTCACCTACTGTTCTCTAAACACTTCCCCTCTCCCCACTATATATGTATATCTGCCAACCATACCGTCTTACTCTTCCACACACCTTTGCCCACCATTCCCCCTCACACTCCTAATTAATTTTATTTTCTCACAATAATTTTTATTCCACTTTGAATTTTTTTCTTTTTAGTACAATTCTAAAAAAAACAAAAAAAAAAAAAAAAATGTGTGATTTGGCCCCACTTGTCACTTGAACACGTAGTCTTATGAGAACGTAAAGATTTTTGTCGATGTCGGCCGTTTCCACTAATCTTCTCTATAATATTAAACACAAAAAATTGATAACAAAAATAAGGGCAGCACCGTAGAAGCGCATAGCTAATATGAAGCACCAGGGGAAGAAAGCCTTCGCATTCACTGCTCACTAGAAAAGTATTTTCGAATTTTCTGCGTTTGGTGTTGATTTTGAGGTGAGATGATTGAACAGCACTTGTCATGATGGAAAGATTGGAAAAATTTTTGCAGTACACTCAACTTTCATTACATACGAAATATTTGAATTAAAGCATCTAAATTCAATAATATGCATTGGTGAGAGCATTTTGCGTAGAAACAAAAAAATAGTCGAATTTTGGTCCCGCACCTTAAGCAGCATCAAATTTTTGGATGCAATTTTTTTGGATCTCGAAAATGCATGAAAATGCTGTTTACGTTGATAACTTTGTGATACGTGTGGCAGAAAAAATAAAAAATTCGAGATCTCCTTACATGACATTTCAATCGACTGGGACATGGAATTGACTGTTTTTGGTAGAATAAACCAAAAGCCTTATTTTCGAAAAGTTGTGTACTTGTTACGTGGGGGACGGTTTCTTCGGAATTTTCGCCAAAAAAAAAAACAAAAAAAAAACAAAAAAAAAAAAAAAAAAAAAAAAAAAAAAAAAAAAAAAAAAAAAAAAAACGATCAGTCCCTCGTCCATCGTTAAAGAGAGCTTCTCTATCCTTTGCCTGCTGCCTCTTACCTATACTTCATCTCTCCTCTTCTACTACGTCCCTATGATGAGTCCAGGGGTGGACACGGACACATAGCTGTACTGTCTCACGAGGCACTCATTTATTTTCAAATATAGAGAGTAAGTCCAAGTTGGATTTTAAGAAAATTAAATTACCACTGTCTATATCTTGACATTCTTTGGAAGTATACACAAAAAAAGTAACTTGTTAAACGTAGTTGAGTTGAATAATTTCATTAAATTAACTTAAAGTGATGTAGCTATTGAGAAAAAGACTATTACCAAGTAATTTAAAATAAACAGAGGAGTACCTAAGGCTAAGCTTTAAAATCTTGTGCTTCCAATGAACTAAATGCTTTTTTTACTGTTACCAGAGGTATATCAAAGATAAATCAAAGTGTGCTTTTTGTACTTTTAAAGTGAAATATAAGAAATAGCCTTTCCCATGTTTTTACGAGTTTTAGGGCAAACAATACTAAAATGAAAAAAAACTCAATTTTTTTCAGTGAAAAATATAAAAGCGACAGGTTTTCTGAAAAACGATTAAAGTACCTCAAAAATGCCTTTATTTTCTTGCTTCTGATTATATGGCATCAATGTATTTCTTTGATTTGTACATAAAATAAACAACTATCAGAAAAAAGAAAAAAAACAGAGAATTAAAAAGAGCTTTGGAAAAAGTCCACACAGTTAAAACTTTGAAAAGGGTGTAGAATAGGAAGTCAGGTTCTGATGCAAATGTGCGCTTGCATGTATATCACTTAAAAAAACGAGCTCGCTGGCTCAGAAACTGTCATAGTAATGCGAAAAAAATGGGAAAAGAAGGGAAGAGCGAGAGAGAGAGCGAGTAGTGCAATGGCAAATCCGCCGCAGGTGGTTAGATCAAAGAAGCTTTCTTCTCTTTGACGCTCTCGGTCCTTCGAAAGGTTCAAGCTCGTGCGCAAACCAGCTTTTGCTCTCTTCTCCCTTTCCTTTTTTTACCTACCTCGAGCTCAGACACCTTCGCGGGATACACGGGACACACTTTTATCAGAAGCTGCTTCGGCGATGGTTGAAAAAAATGAGCGAACGAAAAAAGGGAGACTGCAACAACGATATATATGTGTGCATGATGTGTGGTCATACATCTATCATGTAGCCGAGTAACAATCCAATCTCCGTAAATATCTGCCTGAGCGTAGTCGCTCCTCCAAGAGTCTTGCCAAGAGAAGAAGGGAAACCGGGCCGATGGCGAAAAAGACTAAGGTAAGAGAAAAGAGAAATAGGAGGGGGATCGAGAGAAAAGTTAACTGCACAAGGAGGGTATCTGACTTTTAACGGGGAGATCTTAATTAATTTATGACGTTGGAGCTAATTTCGTCAGACCTGTAATTCCGACACGCTGGGGATACTGCATAATTCAGACCAGCGCTTCCCTTTCCCCTCAACAATCTCCCGAAGATCCGCGCGGATGACTATGGATCTGCCGGTGGCTGAGTCGTACTCTGATTTTGTAATTGAATTGAATTCGTTATTCCACTCGCTCGGGAAATCACGATCTTGAGCGCGATTGTTCGCGTTGGGATATTGTTTTTCTTCCAACTTGTTGATTCAAAATTGATCGACTGCTAATTTTTGCACTGAGCATCATTTATAATCATCGTCTGACTCATCGTCTTCGAACACGGACTTTGCGTTTTGTGTGGAATTCGTTTCATACTTTGTGTAAAACTGGCAAACGTTTGGCTAAACTTTTTAGAAAATCGCATGAGCTACAATTCAGAAAAATTTGGCTCGATTTGGCCAATGGCATTCTGTCGCGCTCCTTCATAAATTCTCTAAAATTAGTTTGTTTTTATTGTACCATATTTTGTATATACTTTTATATTCATACAAAATAAATTATTCAATATTATATGGGTTATGAATATATGTCCTCATTCTGTATCAATCTAAAACTTTGAAAGTGATTGTTCGCATGTATTAGAAGCTCTTTCTGCAATTAACTTTTCAAGTATATTACACGGACTACAGACAACGTTTTTATCTACTGTACATATCAGCAACATATGACTAACGACTACTTACGTACTCTAAAGCTCGCTAAAGCCTGGAGAGCATGACCTGGATATTGTCATTGGTGACTAAATGCACCTTGACACTGTACGATTTTCTATAGTTTAAAAAAACTTTAATTTCTATAATATAGTACCTGGGTGTAACTTGTGCCATGCACATGCAACCATATTGTAATATGTCAGATTTTCACAAAGTATAAGACATTACATTTTTCTAATAATAAATCTAGACACTGTCTTCATTGTTTCTACGGAGGACCTTCCACGATTACATTTTTTGAATTGCACTACGTTGGAACCGTTTTTGGGACTTACCTACATGGACAGAGAAAACGTATAGGGTGGATAAAAAGTTTGCAGATTGTTAAGCTTTGGTCTTATTTAACTTAGACTATCTGAAAAAACAAAAATTGTATTGCTCATGCTATTCAATTATTAATTTTTTTAGTACATAAATACAAAGTTTAGAAGCACTTTAACTTTGACAACTTGAAACAAGACTACCTCGAAGAAGACGCAATAATTTTTTCGAAACTATTAATTGGTTGATAAACAACTAAGTGGTTAAAGATGAATACTACTTTTAATTTGGCTTGGTTCAAATGTTTTAAATGTAGGTTTTTCCCTTCAAGTGAAGAAATTTCCTTTACTGTCTCTCTTAATAAAGATCAAACTAATTTCCCAACCGAACGACAACATCTTGTATGTACGGAAGCTTGTAGGTGCCACCACTCACGCATGCTGAGAGGGCGCTAGTGAGAGAAAAAACTCGCACGCTCGCACGATAGCACTGCGATCGTGAGCGTAATCGTGGGTGGTCGGATTGAAAATTGGTACTGCGGTGGTTTGATTGCAGTAAAGAACTCGTGCGACCTGCAGCTCTGGCGTATACTGCACTACATTTGCTGCAAGTAAGAACGTGGATATAGGATGCACCTTCTCTGAGGCAGGGTCTTAGTGTACCTCCATCTTCACTGACAACGTGGCGCACCATAACCTGCACCATAACCTCAATTAAGAGCAAGAAATTAATTTTTCATCGTTTTTCTGGAGAGCGGTAAAAATTACATAAATATTTATATACACTTGTTATGTCAAACGATTTGTTTATTTTCATCAGACCTTTCATGCAAAATTAATTTCATCAACTCTGCTGATAGATGTTACGCAAAGTGGCAAGTAGCTCGACATACGTCAAAGTCAAGCATGAGGAACAAGAGTTGTTCATAAAAGTAGTTAATGGCTGTGTAAGCTTTCGAGATGTTAAACGGTACTTCCCATTAGCTTCTGGATTAACGTACGACGTCAAGGAAGGTGTCGTTGCAGTTACATTCATCGACGATGATAGGATGGAAATTGATCCAGACGTGCTGGATTATAACGTGCACGTGACATCGCCAGGTGCGTACTACAGCCCATTTATAACTTTAAAAAATAAATGCTTCATACCATTGCTGACTCGAATGTAAGAAATTGTATCCATCTGACAAGAAAATAAATATTTATATAGTTTCTCAACAGTTACTTCCATAAGGTCGATTTGTTGCTTACAGTTTACATAACACTTGCTGTACACTGTTCCACTATAATGATGAAAAATTAATTTCTTGCACTTAATGGAGGTTATGGTGCAGGTTATGGTGCGCCACGTTGTCAGTGAAGACGGAGGTACACTAAGACCCTGCCTCAGAGAAGGTGTATCCTATATCCACGTCCTTACTTGCAGCAAATGTAGTGCAGTATACGCCAGAGCTGCAGGTCGCACGAGTTCTTTACTGCAATCAAACCACCGCAGTACCAATTTTCAATCCAACCACCCACGATTACGCTCACGATCGCAGTGCTATCGTGCGAGCGTGCGAGCACTGCAATCGTGCGAGCGTGCGAGCACTGCGATCGTGCGAGTTTTTTCTCTCACTAGCGCCCTCTCAGCATGCGTGAGTGGTGGCACCTACAAGCTTCCGTATGTATGGGTTCAACAACATGGCATGAAAAAGGTCGTCAATATCCAATAATTATCTAAATAGTAACCAATGGAAACAATCGACAGATGGAATGTAAGCCAGTAATTCAAAGCTGAATCATACCAAAATTATTCGAACAAGCAGCAGTAAAAAAATTACTCTGCCTCAGACCGTGTGAAATAATGAAATGACGGAAAAAGAAAATCGAAACACGTGCAACGCATCCTAGTGAATGTCCTACACTGTGATGTATCATAAGAAAAGAAATACGGACAACTTTGAGGAGCAAGACCAGCAAAATTGTTGCTAGGGTATTCGCCGTAGGGACGGTGGTAAAACGGCAGCGGATCTAACAAGACTCCAAAGTAGTTTTACTCGGGATCTTGCCCAATGGGGAATCGATGGAGGACCGGGGGCCAGATGGAACATTCTGTCTTAGCCTCGTCGGAAGATGCGATTACAGCGTCAGAACTTCTCGGAGGAGATGTATTTGCTACTGTTGTCCTGTTAACGAGAAAACCACTGAGCGTAACTATCGCGGGAGTTTAGATTGCGTCGTTAAAGTTCCGTTCGATAGCTGCTGGTGCTGCTAGTAGCATTGTCGAGTGTCAATGTGGTGTGGGTTATGTGTCAAGCTTCTTGCTTGCAAAATTACTGTTTGCCAAAGTTTTGTGATTAAGCGTATATACATCTTAAACTAAGAAATGGGCTGTCTCGCCAGATGTAGATTATGTGAACATGTAAACGAAAAATAGTTTGTCTGCACTATGTGTATCAGATTTTGAAGCATAAATATTAAATAACCTTTCAACTGGATTGTATGAAACTCGACAAAGACAATATTACGATGTGAGTAGGATTGCACTCTTAAATGGACCGATAACGTAAAAACGCATTACACGATTACTATTTTATTTATTGAAAATCATTGTAAAATTTCACAACTTTGTACTATAGCGATCAGCCAATCATAGTGCTTTCCATCGTGAAATGATTCGGAGCAACTTGGAGTGGGAACGCGTAAACTTGGGTTTACTGCAATCTGATCAAAGTCGCGCTAAGTTTCTCCGATAAAATCAGGGAACATACGATAAAATCGTAGACAAAACTATCTAATATCGTGAAAAGCAACATGTTAGTTTTACCTTTATTTGAAAGTTAATCACTATGTACTCTTATTATATTTTAAGTTTTACATAAATTACTGTATAAATACTGCAAACTTGAACGTCCTTGTGTGACAGTGTGTTATTAGACACTATTAACATCGATGACTTGGATAAAAAGTCAACCAGTATAATGCAAAGCTGTACATGTACATAACAGACTAATTGATAATATTGATGTAACTGTCATTATCTTTGAGTAGAAGAAATGTTAAATACTCTCGAATAAGTACGAATTCATGTGTATCGGATGAAAATCACGAACTTCTCCGTAAAGTTACTTTTCCTGCATCAAAAATCGTCACCTGGAAACATGTTTTTAGAAAAGTAATGTCATTCTAGAGGTAATTTTGAACATTCTCGTATTTACGTAGAGTATCCACCTCCAGGCCCAGATGTATAGCAATTGTAGATGCATGTACACATGAAATCCATTTTATCGCCTCACAACGTAAAGAGAGAAATAAGCTTTCTAACACTTATAAAGGTAGCTCGATCGAGTGTGATATTTGTAGAAGAAAAAAAAAATAATAAAAATCCGTCAGCACGACAAGAGAATTTTTCGATTGACAAGTTGAAATCCCGACATCATTCTGCGTCAATCATACACTTGACTTTCAAGTAAGTAAACTGCAAATGCATTTTGAATATTTTCATCGTACATCAAAAAGTGTTATATTATTGTGAATAAAATAAGAATTTTAAGAAGGGTAGAAAAAATTTTTTGTCATAATTTTTGACGTATGTTAAAAATAAAAAGCATACTATGGTACCATAAATATTGAAAAAGAGGTACGTAGATCAAAGTATCCATTAAAGTCTGTAGAATTTCAACTCAGCCATATTACCATGATTTATGGAGCACAACTTCCTATCCAAAGTTCACCTATACCCTTTCGTAAAATTGAAATTTTTAACAAAGGTAATTGAAATTTAGTTCATCGTATGCATTACAAGGGCAAAACATTTTCAATTTTAACTTCTCGTGCTCAATTTGCAAGTCAATGCATACTCAACTATTTCATTGGAAATTTTATTTTAAAAATGTTTAATATCGTACGCAGAAAATTTTTTACGATTGTGCAGAAAAAAGTCCTTGAATTCCTCGCCCTACTTTCTTCAATATTTTGATTGCGTAAGGCCAGTGAAACGTTTAATAGAATTATCTCCATGTAAAAAGATTGGATTTTAGAACACGTTGGACTGATTAAATTCCAAGTGGCAAGAAACAGAACTCGTTAGTCTGATATGCCGACATCTCCAGAGCAAGGGAAAAAAAATGTCAAATTGAAATTTGCTGAACTGCGAAACTTCACAAGATGTCAGGAAAAAAAAAATTTCTTGTTAAGGAAAAATCGATGCAAAAACGAAACTGTTACGAAAAAAGTGTTTCGGTCGAAGCGCGTCATTTTTCGATCGACCCGGAGCATTAACAGCGCCATTCCAGGAAGAATCCACGAAATTCGTCAAAAGCTCAACGCACAGTGTTCCAGAAAAAATAGAGCTACAATTTTTGTCGCGCTTTTGAAGAGAGAGCCCTGGCGTGGGAGCGGGATAGTGGACTCGGTGTAGCTCACTCGTGCGACTCTTTTTTTTCTGCAAGCTATATATTCAAATTGCTCCAGCTTTTCGAAGCACGTTGAGCACCGCCCCTTTTCCCCTCTCTGCCCCGGCACACGTGTAGGTGTGACTGTCAAGAGTATCCGAACGTGTTTTTTGCATGTTTTATTTCTATGTTTTACGACTCCGACATGGACTGCTGTACTCTCCTGTGACTAGAGCATGTGCAGTTTTTTTACGTGACCCCTCGTTTCTCGTGCACGTATTACTTTAACTTCAAAATCACGTATTTTCGAATGGGATTACGAGTTTCCACGGGCAACTTATTTTCCATAAAAATTTTTCGATTTAACTTTTATATTGCTCATCACTTTTTTTTTTTTTTTTTTTTAACCATCAGAATAACTATACTCATTATTAGGAAATCATAAAGGACATGCATCTATAGGACTGAAAAAATGTAAAAATAAATTTCTATCCCCGACGAATGGACACCATTACGTTATAAATATACACTAAAGTCGAGAGAAAAACTCTAACAGCACAACCAATGGCCATATATTTTCACTCGAAGCTGCAACAGTACGAAAAAAAACATATTTCTCCAGAATACATACACTGTGCGAACTTGCTTCCCATGCACGTGCGATAAAACTTTATTAAACCCATTGCATAAGCTCTTACCCAGCGAATGCTGAACCTGCGTGAGACTCTGCATAAAATCTACGTAAAAATCAGAGTAAAATAGCAATGACGCGATCTTCGTTCTAGAGCTCCGCAAAAATTAGCAATAATTGTCTTTGAATGACGAGACAACAGTTGTTGTACTCTTAAAGATACACTTTATATATTTTATATGTCAAAGTCTTAGTATGTGTTCAGCTGGGTATACTTGCGAGATGCGTTTTCACTCTTGAGAATCTCATGGTAAAGAATTTTAGTTCAGGTTAAATTGAAGTCAAGTTAAAGAAGTTTGTGCATGTAGTTTTGGTCTATTGATAAACTTATTGATGAGATAGAAATATTTGAAAATACAAATATTATTACCTTGGCATTCACATTAACCAGCTTATCGTTTGTATAAACTGTGAAAATCCTTCTTTTCAAAGTATGTTGCTCTGGTTTTTGTACATTTTTAATACATAATATTACTTACTACACACACCTACGGTATTCTATATGTATACATATATAAATCTAGTTGCTTGTAGATTAATATATTTATTTCAGGTTCCAAAGAATGAGAATGAGAATCGTTTCAAAAAATGTCTGCTTTGTTCCAAAAATAGAGAAAAATATTGGCAACTGAAGAAAAAAACCAAAGCTAAACTAAATGACAGATTTTCTTTATTCATCAGATAAACAATTGTCTACTGTAGCATGTTTGGTCTGTTATCCATATGCAAATTAATAGCTGAAAAATAAGACTTGGCTTGAATAGTTACTTTTTAATAAATGTAACTCTGGAAACGGGCAGATTGCAAGCTTGAACATTAATTATAAGTTCGCTGCGTAAGTGAACACGCTACTTCAGATACGTCCCGAACTGCAACGAGTAAACACCTCTTTACTCCGAGCAACCACTATTGTAATACTTATACGCTATTTCGCTGAACTGCCAAAACTTTGAGTTACTAATTTCATCATCCTGCATGTTAATATTCCAATTTATGATACCGACACGAGCTGTTTCTAGTAGATACTATATTGTGTTGTATTGGATTGGATTCCACGTGTACCCATTGGGTTTTTTTACGTATACCAAATTTTAACCCATGCCATTTATCCCTCACATATTAAAAACCTTATGTAAAAAATTTTATAGAGTACCATGACTATAAAGGCAAAAAAAAAAGTTTCAACACGCGATACTGCAAGGTTCGATTAGTTGTCCATTACAAAATTTGTCAACGAGGAAGTAATAAACCACACTGTGAGTAGACAGGCGTATGGCGCGTTGCGTAACTTCCAAACTATAATCATTAACAGTGGCTGCTCTCGTATCAACCAGTTTTTAATTATGTTATGCCAAAGCATGCTACTTTGAGCTTTGTGTTTCAGTATGAACTTCTAACAATTCATGCTTTAATTATTGATTGACTTTACTACTGCAATCAATCAAATGAATCCAAAAAATTTCAATCGGTGTATTCTCTTAAAAAAATCAAAACTCTGAATGAATCACAATTGAGAATTTTTTAGTTGAGCGTACCCATACGTCAGATAAGTGCAACAAATTTACGAAAAAATTATAATTTTAACCTATTAAAATTGCAGTCTTTACAAAATATGTAGTAATTTTCGACTCATTATTTCTGAAATAAAATAATTAAGTTTGTATTAAGCCATTAACCAAAAAAAGTCTTTGACGTGATTAATTCAAAACTTTGATATTTCTCTCAAAAGGCAGCAACATCTCGTGAATATGCCTGTATTTTGATGCACTGCACTCGGTATCGCTGTAAATCTTCGTGAATCGGTGACATACTTCTGCCCATACGAGCATTTTTTTAATGCATTACTGTTTATATAAATAATTGTGGAAAATAACAAGATAAAACTCATCCTGATCCTAACGAAAAATGTAAATGATCGATATGCTATCTTTATTAACATCTACCCAACAGCATAATTTGCACAGTACATAGATGCAATAAAAATCTTTAAAACAGTTCTTATTCAAGTATGAAAGGTATGTAATTCAGAAAAATTAGCGGGAGATCCCACAGTTGTGTGTAAAATCAGATGGAGAGGCTTTTGAGAAATCGAAGTAACCGCAAAAACCTGCATAACGGTGCTCACTTTGCGCGCACGAGCCGCAAATAAGTTTGAAATTCAACTCAACGCGCCGGGAGGCAAAGAGATGATAAAGGAGGAGAAGAAGAAGAAGAGGACGAAGTAAAAAACGCCTGTAACTCCCGATCATTAGTAAGAATCACGTTTCCCGATTTTCCGATCGTTCGAGCACGCTGTTGCCGCTCGCGACTCCCAAATGAACGTGGGAGCGAATATCGGATGTGCGGGCGTACGCTGCGTACGTGATAAGTTTACCGCTCAACTGCTGCCTCCGGAGCGAGCTACATAAATTTTCCGCGCGCGATGCGCATGTTGGAACAGGGCCGCTCGCTCGCTGTAATATAAATACAAACTGTGGTGTGCCCCGGGGTTGACTAAACAAACCTCGCGTAAATTTTTGGGTGGGGGGGGAGGGGGGTCGAGAGAGAGAGAGAGGACCTGCATTGTGAGAATTGAAAGCTAGAAAACACGAGCTTGCGCTTGAGGTTTCGTGGCTGGGAGCCTGGTGCGGTACTGTGGTGTTTTTTTTTTTCTTTTTCGTTTGAAAGGTGCACGCTTGCGTGGTCACAGTGGTTAGCTTCTTTGTACACGAGTCTTTTGTCTCGTCCCTATGATTGCACGTGGGTTTGTGTGCTTTTCATGAAATGCTATTCATATTTAATTAGTAGGGAGTCGGTGATTTTCCTCAAACGGGACGTGGAAGAAAATAAATTGGAGACGTGCTTGTGGTCCAAAGAATTTTTTGTAAAATAGTAAACGCTTTACCAACAAAATTACCTTATCTGGTTTTGATAACCAATATTATTTTTAAGTAGATTTCACAAGTACAAAGGCCCTAGATTAAAAACTCATTAAACATCTAGTGAAACTTTGAGGAAATATATATTTAAAGTAAATATATATTTAAAGGAATATATATTTAAAATCTCATCTCAATACATTTTATTCAAATAGTAAAGATACTTTTTGACTCGCTTTTTGTACATCAATTCATCAGGCCGTATGTTTTAATGCTTTTTTTTCTACGCATGGTAACTTTATTTATAATCTTAAAATGATGACGCATTATTAAATAATTTATTTACAATAATATTTCGCGAGACGTATAATTAAAATTATTGATTCAATTATCGCACAATGGAATTCTGAGAAACAAACTACACGTAAATAAACAGCTTAACAAAATCTACTCCAAAAGACCAAAGAAAATATAATCACTAGAATGTATTTTGTAAAAGTTGGAAATCAAAAAATTCCAATTTTAATTTTTATCCTAGCTTTGTTTCGTTCAGCCATTTTCTTTATTGTAGTGAAATTTATTTCAGCTATCCATAATTATAACCTCACTTTCAATTATAAAGCTGAGCTAATTTTTTTCCCATATTAAGATGATGTCAAAAGATGACTGTGATCTATGAAAGTTTTCTAATAATTGAATAACGTAAGTATCTGTATTATCAACACTTTTGTCAATATTTTATTATTAATAGGAGAAAATCTAGAAAGACATGATACTAGAAGGAGCAAGTTAGCTGTGATCCAGTCATTCGACAGAAAAAAAGCTGTGATTATCTTGCTCTCTCTTGATCTCTCTCTGCCTTTTTTGCTGATTAGGAAGTTTTGCTCTCTTAAGTGCAACATCGCCATAGGAAAAAAATATTTTATCAACTTTTATCTCTGCAATAAAGTTCTAGTGCGACGGCTCTTAGGTGGCGAGTCCTATTTTTTTATCGAGGGCATACAAGCTTCTCAAAAACATCCGTGGTAGAAAAGAATAGTTTTTTAGATTAAGATGGTAAATTACGTCACTAGGGTACAAAATACACACATGAACGCTCAAAGGTCGCAGTTGTATGTATGAGCCCAAGTCACGTATAATGTTATTATTACCGACGGCGCGAAGTGCGACCCAAAGTGATTACAAGGGCGCAAAGTGTGGTAATTTTTGGTAAATTTTGTTTGTGGTAAATTTGGTAATTTTGATGAAATTAAATTTGGTGATGGTTTTTACACAATGAAAATGATTTTTTTTTTTTTTTTTTGGAACGATCAGTTTATTTGTTTGGTAGTCAAGATCTTCGCCCCCTCCGCCCTATATTCCCACCGGGGGCTTTGCCCCTTGGTCTCCTACCAGGGGCTGCCGCCCCTGGACCCCGCACAACCTTTCTTGCGAGTCATACATATACCACCTCAGTTTGAGTACATACAACTTTAAATAATGGAAAAACGTTCATTACACTCATTATTTACGAAGAATAGCTCGTTTATATGTGAAAAATACAAGGTGCATAAGCTTTCAACGTGTTCTTTTAATTAATTACTTCAAAATTTATACTGATTTTTGTCGCACATATTACGACAAATTTTGTACGTAACTCGTGCGGACGTTTTCCCGTACTATGTGATCGCACTTGATATTGATGCCAGTAACTCGTATCATGTGATCAAACTCGTGTCACACAATCGTGTGATCGACTGGCACTCATTCTTATAAACTTTGATC
Organism: Copidosoma floridanum; assembly: GCF_000648655.2. The sequence continues at coordinate 99,138 of NW_019379672.1, forward strand.
ACTAGTATGCATCAATATCAACTTTCAGTTTTTCTTTATTAAAGTATGAAAAGAAAATTATACATATGAGTATCAAATATTATACTTCAAGTTTCATATGCTTTAATTAAACCTCACTTTGCACCCATAAAGAGAAAAACATTATACGCCACTCGAGCGCAAGCCTTTGCACCCTTGTGCGAACTTTGCACCCTTCAACTACTTTGGGCCCTAGGGCGCAAAGTTCTCCCGTGGGCACAAAGTGCGACTTTGCGCTTTAGTGGCGTAATTGAGTATTTTAGAGTATTTACTACTTTAAACTTTTAGAATTATAACATAATGCCAAAAGAGACAATTTACGTGGTATCATTATTGTAAATATTTACTTGATTATCAGAAATCTTCGACCAGTGCATAAAACTCCTCGTTAAGAAAACTTATTGTAATGCATATTTTTGCAAACGAGCTGGACAAAAATGGCGAAAATCACTGGACTAATTTCATCAAAGCAAACGCTGCCATTTTATCGAATCAATCAGCTGCAAAGGCAAGATAAAGCCGGCGTGGCATTAAGATTCAAATTGCGGCAATATTCATCAGCGCGATAAGGCAGGCAGTCACGCGCACTGCGGATGGGGAAAAAGGGGTGGCACCCGTTGTGGCGTAAAATCCGCGGGCTTGGAATTTGATATTTTATCTCGTCCGAATGAACAGCGCGCCAATCTGTGGCTTAATTTCCGCGTCATTGCATTATTCTTTAATAATCCACAAGACTGGCAGGAAGACACGGGAGGACGGGCGAGATAGCGTCCTCGTGGCGACCAGACAAAAGAATTAATATCGAACGTTTGTTTGGTAAATAAAACGAGACAAAAAAAGAAAAGGAGAAGTGTTGGCGCGTATCAAACCCATTCGACCGCTAGCTGCTTGAAAGTATTTTTTTTTCTCATCCTCTGTTTTATTTTAAGAGCTCTAAATGAACAAGCTGCGCGAATGAACCGGAAAACGGGGGTAAGGAGAGTTTATAAAAAATGGAGGGCCCCCGGAAAAGACCAAGCCGTAAATACTTGACCTCTCTGGTGGTCGTGCCCGCGTTATTTACCGTTTACTTTATACAGCATGTGTATAGACGGGAGTTTGGCTATAAATTTGGTCCGAGCGATTCGAGAGCTTAGGTGAAGTGCTCCGGAGGAAAATAGTCGTCTCGAATAAATAAATTCTCAAGTAAAATAATTAACAAGGCAAAAGTACTTATTCGTACAACATGGAGAATGAAAGTATATATTTGTAAAACAACTCAACTCTTACGAAAATTATTTGGAATCTATGAACCATTTGTTTCTCAGAATTTGTAGGATAAAGCTCAAAGAAATATTTTTTTAAATTTTTCGGTGGCCCATTAGACGATTCGCTTAAGCTCTGAGTTAGAAATTTTGTAATTCGCAAAAAATTTTTTCTTGTTCCCCAGGTAGTCTATAGTTATTATAAAACAATTGTATCCCCTCACGCGCGGTACCGCCGTGCGTAAAGAATACTAATGTGGTTCATTATTTTTTAAGCAACTTTCACACTGCAAAAAAATTCGATACTTTGGTAAGTTGTACAGTAAATGTTAAAGAATATGATTCCGCGAAAAATTGCATCTAACGTTGCAAACAACTTTTTTAAGGCCGTTTTGCCAAAGTACTTTGTTTGCATTTAGCTGAGGTTTGTAAAAACTATTCATCCGATCTTGTTGAAATTTAGAGTTTTTATTGAAGATTACTTAGACTACAACTCTGCCAAATTTTAGCTTTTAATGTTTATGCAAAAGAAAATTATTAATTTTTTAATATTGGCTCAAATAACGAGGTTTCTTACATTTTGCGGGGAATAACCACAGGACCAATTGGGATCGACCGCAGCTAATTTTTTTCGTATGTTTGCCACGCATACTTTTCTATTTTGCTTGTGTGTNAACTCGAATACAATGAAAGTTTTTTGCATATTTTTCAGTTGAAAACTATGTTATTAGCGTCACTTTCTTAATAATTAGGTTCTATTGTGGAATTAAGTCTGTTCGTTTCTGATATTAAAAATTGTGTTTTAAAATGTTTGCCATTTTTTTTAAACCTTAGTGGAAAATGTTTTTTGTTCAATTTTATTACAATCGATTGGCATTGCTTAGTTCTCTACAACATGTATGAGATATTTGTAGTGATTGAATTGCAAAACAGTTTGTTTTCTGAAATATTGTTAAAAATGCGAAAATTAAAAATTTTTTTTTCCGTTCATGCACAATATGTCTAAACGCACGAGTTTACCAAAGCCAAGTAGCGATGAAGTTTGATATATTATTTCTAGAAATAAAAAAAAAATAAAAAAATAAAAAATAAAAAAAAACCTCATTCGACACTATTACCAATCGATAGAAAATACAAAGAAACGTAAAAAAAACTCTTTCCTCAGAGACTTTTTTTTTCATCGTTAAATGAGGACTTAGTAATATTTTAAGCATTTGCTTTCACTGCTACTTCCTCTCTTGCTTCTCTCTCGCCACGCATCGTGATATACATGCGTATACAACGCACGCATGTATAGTGGAGCACGGAGCACGTCATGCATAAATACAGTACTCACGAAGTTCAACCATAGTGAGTACTGAACTAAATTTTCTTATTTTTTTTTATTCGTTTTTCAAGTTTCTCTTTCAGTGAACTATATGAATACAGTACTTATTTATATAGACCTTCATTCTTCCTATGGGTCCAGTGACCCCCTTGTTACCTGAAAAATTGTGTGCCTTTATACTCATCTGATGTTTAAAGAACTTCGTTCTTACCGTGGGTCCCATGACCTATTTATACTTCGTGGTTTATCTGTTTTAATTTTTTTTCTCATTTCTTGTTTTATTTATTGTTATTTTTTTTTCATTTCGTTGGTTTTTCATATTTAATTCATATTTCATTTCGTTTTATTTCATTATTTTTTAATATTTCGTTTTATTACTTTTGTAAAAAATTTTTTTGTATTTTCTTTTGTTCATTTCTTTATGTATTTTTCTATTTAATCTCCTTTTTTGCAGGCCATTTTTTATTTCATTTTTTTTTTATTCCATTGTATTTTTTCATGTCTTTTTTAATTTCATTCCATTTTTTTCATATTTCATTTTATTATTGTTTTTTCTTTAATTTTTCTTTTTATGCATTTCGTTTTTTCATTTTTTAAAATTTTAATTCCTGTATTTTTATTTCATTTCCTTTTTTTTTTCAGTTCAATTCATTTTTAATGTCTTTTCTAATTTCAT
>NW_019379672.1:103336-113409 GCF_000648655.2 Copidosoma floridanum
ACGGGTTAGATAGGAAATGCAAGCTTACGCGATATACAACCTACTGTTGCACTTATATAAATAACCCGTAAGGTGTAAAAAACATACTATCTTGTATATATTATTACGCAGTTTTCGATGACATGAGAAAAGTGTCTTGTTATCGAACAAAATCTTTAAAAAATCGGAGCCTAAGTATACAGTTTCGAGTGCAAGTCAGCTCTCAGCTGTCTGCATTCTGCAGAGTACATATATATAGGTATAACTACTCTTGAACTTAGGAGCGTACCGTAACAGTTCATCAATTAGGGCACCATAAAACTTTTTTGTTTTTTTATATTAACTCACTAAAGTAACAGATAAAATGTAGAATATGGCTTACAACAGTCTGAATGATTGATTTTTAGTCTCCCAATTTTGATACGGCACTAGGCGCTGGAGCCACCTTAAAATTCCAGCCTTCCGAGTACGCGACATAAAGAACTTCGTTCTAAAAAATATTATATGACAAATGTTGTGCTATTATAAATACTTTTACGTTAAATATACGTAATTTTAGGCTGTATTTCCAGCCTGCCCTACATAAAAAATTGGTTCAAAGTGACATGGTGAATAGGCAATTTATATATTTTCTAAATGAACAATGACAATGAGACAAGGTTCAAAAACGATAAAATGAGAAAAATAAAAATAAAACGGACATCTGAAATGCCGATTAAAAAGTTTTAAATGATCTGCTCCAATGAACGTTTACCGAATCGAAAGAAAAAAAAATGAATTCTAGAAAAATTGAATCTTACTGATCCGCGAAAACAAGTGAAAAGAGCCAGGGCAATTGATGCGATGACAGAACGAGAGAGTTGGGGGAGAAAAAGATCGGTGCGGGTAATCGATGGTGCAGTGCTGATGGTCAATGTTTGCGCTGCACGAGACGAAGAAGAATGAAGGCGAAAAAAAGTTGGCCCACGGTGCAGCTGCGGGTATATCTGCACAAAAGAATAGGACCTTCCGAATTGCGCGCCTAATTTCTCATGCAAACACGACCTCTCCCCCCGCCTATGCGCCCGGCAAACACCTGCGGAGGCAGAAGTAGAAATGACAGAACTGATGGCGCAGCTGGTGGATGCCTCGGTATACACGCACACGAATGCCTGCCAGTTTCGAGGCTGAGGTATGATATCGGGAGGAGCAAGGCACTGGTTTGTTGGTACGAAAAAGTTGGCTCGAGTTGGGTGCTCTCGAATTTCGCTTACAGTGCTCAGATTGCTTTGAATCACTTCTCCCCCCCTCTTTGCTGTCTTTTCTCTCGTTCTGTCTTTTTGTTTTTGACTTTTTCGTGTGCCGTCGCAGCAGCACTGGAACTGTGGGCTTTACTTCCATTGATTGCAGTTTTAATTTCCGCTTGGATTCCAAAGTTTGGAGAATTCCTTCAAGTAGTTCTTTTTGCAAATTTCTGGTGGTGCACCAATTTTTTTTTTTTCAGTCTGACCAACGCTGCCATTGAAACTTTAGGATTTTGGCAACTAGAGTTAAATTTTTTTTTTCCACAAAAAAAGTTTCCAATGTTCTTGTTTTTACCACGTGTAGTTACGTACAAAACGAAACAAACCAAAACCACCTTACCGTTACGGTCAGTTGTTACAGCGCATTAAACCAATGAAGATAGGCTCAACTTACCTGAAACAAAAAATAATACTCAAGTTAGTTTCAATCATGTGTTATTATCTTTAATAAGCTTGGGTTAATTTATTTTTCAGATATTTCTTGTTCCCAATGTTTTCAAAATATGTAACTTCATACCGAGGAGCTCTACACGCAATTTAAGTGAATTAAATCACACTTGACTTATTTGATGACTCAAGAGAACGGAATTGTTTCAAACGAAGATTAATTTCGATTTCTCCAGCTTCAGTTTTATGTACTACGTCACTGGGGCACAAAATACAAATATACTGTTTGAAAATATTGGATATTTTTCTTTTAAGTTGAAATATTTCTCTTTTTTTCAACTTCGTACAAAGTTCATAGAAAAGTAGAACACCCGAGGTGTTCAATACCCCTGTTTTTTTTGGTAATATTTTATCCCCGATCTACAGAGTTCTGGTAAGTTCCATATTTATCAAGTTTTTCATGACAGTTGCGTCCTTGTCTTACCGAGCGAACCACCATAATACGTCATACCCACTGACACCCAGAGGATGATTGTTATTTGGCAATCGTTCTTGTTAGGAAAATATTTGTCTAACGACTTCGAGGCCTCCCACATAATCTCGAGTAACGGATGAGCGACTGTGCCACACGTATCAAATTTGGCATTGCTTTTCCAACTCATATTCATAGCAAACATGTACAATGATCCAAGCGGATGATATTTCATGGATCGGATTATCGCGTTTGCTAGTATTTATACTCACACACGCACTCATATATCCACAAAGATCTGTAAATAACACCCCTTAGATTAGTTCACAGTTCCCTGCTAATACGTCTACGCATGTAACACACATTTGTGCACATATGAGGAAATCCAATCCAAATTGGCCTTTACGCGTCCCAAAAAAAAAATTAAATTTTTTTTCAAGGCACACCTTTAAAATAGATTTTTTCTTGTTCTATGTACCCTCAATAACAAGGGAAAAATCATGTACATGAGCTTTAGGCTTTGTGACACGGTTTTTCATGTCACAGAAGATTATCATATTCATTTTTTGGAAAATTCTGTGTGAGCAAGGACTTGTACTGCCTTATTAAACCAGCTTCTCGTTTTAATTCTGTAAAGTTTTTTTTTGTAAGAAATCTGTCTTGATTATTAAACTAGACTCAATTCAACTGCAGAACCTAATTATTAAGAAAGTGACGCTAATAACATAGTTTTCAACTGAAAAATATGGAAATAACTTCTATTGTATTCAAGTTAAAAAAAAACATTACTATGAAATTTTATGTTGATAGTTTATCATCTTACATTAAATATTATACATAACATTACACATATCATAATAAATAACTACAGATTATAAATAATTCATTAATCAGACATCACAGTCATTTCCTTATAGTGCGGTAGTTAGAGCACGAAAAAATGTTGAATAAGAAAATTTCTGTCACCTGGAAGGAAATCGTTTTAATCGCTTACAAATATAGTCTCATTATTGGAAAAAATATTTTTGTCCAACCAAAGCGTCTACTTCAATAGTTATTTAACAAATTGTGAAAATTAATCGAATTTTCTTAATATTTTGGCTCATAACTTCTTTTCTGTTGGTCTGGTTGAAAAAAGTACGAAAGCAAAATTGTTCGTGATAAGATTTTCTATCGATTGAGGTTTTTTTGATGACTTGAAAATTCGTTTTTTGCAATGTTAAGTTGTAAAAAAGTGTAAAATTTCCTGTTTTGAAAATTAATTTTTATGGATTTATAATCTTCTTATTTATAGGTAAAAATGATTGAAAATTTGTTGTTCAGTACTTATTATAAGCATATTTAACCATGCACAAGCTTTTTGTTTATTTTAAAAAATGAGATCACAATTAAATTGTTAATTTAAAAATTCATTACCTCTCTCAAAGCATAAAAATAAGTTAGACCCAAAATTCCTACGGCATTTTATCAAGAATATAAAGAACGTCAATGCTATAGAAAAAAGTTTTTTTTTCAATTTTAACTCCTTTTTTTAACAATAATTTTTGCAACTCAATAATGCTGACAACTTCGTTAATTTTAGGTATCGTAAAACGCAATTAATTTCTTACAAAAATAAATAGTTTAATAAGTATTTTAAAAAAAAATTGATTTTGATACTATGCTCTTAGCAAATGTTACAAACAAATTTTCGTTTTTTACGACTGCTCAACAATTTTTGAATTCACCAATTAGAAAAAATGTGTGTAAAAAAATCATTTGTAAATTAATCATGTATTAAATATATCATGAAATCGATTTTTTTTATTTTACTCTTTGCAGGCATGACCGTTGGTGCATTAATGCATGTCATTCATTACTTATCTACCACTCACAGACGTTTAAGTTTAAGTACTTGTTGATTATTAAAATATAAATTCATCCGTATGTGTATAAATAATTTGTAAATAATAAAAGCAAACTACCTGTAAAACAAAAGAAGATATTTTCTTGTCTTAAAATTCGATAATTATTAAGCAGTCGTAAAATACGCTAGTTTGCTTATAACATTTGTTAAATAACAATTGAAGTCAACGCTTTTGTTGGACAAAAATATTTTTTCCAATAATTAGACTATATTTGTAAGCGATTAAAACGATTTCCTTCCAGGTGGCAGAAATTTTTTTATTCACCATTTTTTCGTGCTTTTAACTACCGGACTACAAGGAAATGTCTGTGATGTCTGATTAATGAATTATTTATAATCTGTAGTTATTTATTATGATATGTGTAATGTTATGTATAATATTTAATGTAAGATGATAAACTATCAACATAAAATTTCATAGTAATGTTTTTCTTTAACTCGAATACAATGAAAGTTTTTTGCATATTTTTCAGTTGAAAACTATGTTATTAGCGTCACTTTCTTAATAATTAGGTTCTATTGTGGAATTAAGTCTAGTTTAATTATCAAGATAGATTTTTTACAAAAAAAAAAACTTGTTGCACAGAATTAAAACGAGAAGCTGGTTTAAAAAGGCAGTACAAGTCCTTGCTCACACAGAATTTTCCAAAAAAATGAATATCTTCTGTGACATGAAAAACCGGGTCACAAAGCCTAAAGCTTATGTACACGATTTTTCCCTTATTATTGAAGGTACATAGAACAAGAAAAAATTTATTTCTAAGGTGTGCCTTGAAAAAAAATTTAATTTTTTTTGGGACGCGTAAAGGCCAATTGGGATTGGATTTCCTCATATACCCGTGTATGATCGGGTGGAGGTGTGTGTGCACGAGGAAGTTCAGCAGTCAGTTCTTTTTGCTTGAAGCTTTCATGTTTCGGTGAATTAACTTTGCCACGCTCGCAGACTTACGGCTGAAAGGCCAATTAATGCGGCTTACCTGGTTGCCACTTGAACTTTAATTGAAAGACGCACGCATGTGCTTAGTCTGGTTATATTGCGTGCTCTGTACTCAAAGCGGAGTATTTACCTGATTAATGAACGAACTGTCTGACTGACTGGCTTACTACTACATCCTAGTACTGGTATTTTATAATGACTCTTGTTGCCGTAGGAAGTTGCTAGCATTGAATTATTTTTTCATGCTCGGCATTGGTCAGGAAGTACGTGGGAATCCTCTTTGTCATTTGACAACTTGAAGCAACTATTCATGCGTTTCTGCGTTTTCTTCCTCATTTGGATTTCTTTTTCATTATTTTTATTTTTTTCTTATTAGGTTTCAGCTATTTCAAGACCCAACCTCTAATTGTACACAATTTAAGTCGCTTTCAAGCATGCATCTTCTATTTTCACCATAATATAGATCTCTTACAACTACATAGGTGTGTAAATAGCTTATGAGATGTTTTAGGGTATCCATCTTGTTAGATTTTGTGTAATGTTACGTAGCCTACTGAGCTCTTCTGACTATACCCTTTTATTTCATGCGTATGTCAAGGGGACGCTAAAAATAGAACCACACAAGATTCTAAATGGTATCATACAGCTTATTTCATTCTTATTTTTAATACCTATGTCAAGGGTATTGTAAAGAAACAGCTTATCCACCATTTTGTATGTGATGGCGGCCATGTTGGATAGATCGTAATACTTAATACACTGCATTGAATCGTCTTTAGAGACAAAAGTTTTTGTAAGATTTTAAGATAATCGAATATCAGATTGGTCGATTTGTTGTGGCCAAACAGAAAGTCATGTTAAATAAAAGCTTGTGATTACATTATTATATGGTTCGGAATACAGCATACAACAAAGGGTTGAAAGTCGCAATGCTGAATCAGGTAATAAAGCAGTATATAATTAGACAATAAAGTGCTTCAAATTTTCGTAGCTAAAAAATGGAATTATGTCTCAAAAGCAAATGATTAGTCAAGGTAGTACTACCGTATATCGATTAACCTACAAGTTATTAATGACATTTTAAACATAAGTTTATTAGTAGTTTTTAATCGTTGCTTATTAAAAAATGTATTTAACATCATTTTGTCAACTCTGGGTGCATGTGAAAAAAGTTATCGGTTTTTAAATTGTCGGCAATTAATACCCAGTCTTATAGGTTATCGCGTATTTTGTGCATTACATTGTTAAATTCCATAGCGTACAAAAACTGATGAAAACCGATAAAGCGTAAACTAAAAATCAAGAATATTTTGCAGCTCTATTAAATATATAATAATACAATTGATTTTTTCAAAAAATGATATTTTATTTTGTATGGCTATATAAGTACTATGTTAAAAAATGGTAAAAATTGCCTAGGCTGTTTTGAAGATATTTCAATTTTGATAAATTTTTCCATGCTTTCGGTATATGTATATATTGGCCAAAAATAAATACTAATTTAAAGTTCTTATAGTTTTATGCCATCATTGTGGCTGTATTTACATGTAATGTTTCTAATATTATTATTAAATACATTTTCATTACAAACAATAAAGTTGAATCGTTGTTATTCTAAGATTAGTGGATTTTGGGTCACCGACTATACCTATAAAAGTATATACGTTATCCAGAAAAAATTTGTGTAAAAAAAGTAAGTAGTCTCAGATACGCCTTAAATTAAAAAATTGTCAATTGAGTGAATCAAGTATCTCGTTAAGTTTGAAGAAGCTTCGCTAATGAATTGCTCTTCACAAATGTAAAAAAAAGTCCGTAACGCTGTAGATTAAAATTAAATTACTCTTTTTAGATATGATTCCACAGCATCTTTGAATTATGAGTTTTTAAATAATTGTGGAGAGATGTTCTACTCTAGTGTCTAGAAAAATTTATAGAAACCTTACAGGCAACTTCATTTAGTAACTCTTTTGAAATAAGAGGTTGGCTGTTGTGAATTTTTTTTTCATTGGAAAAGATTTAAGAAACTGCAAAAATTAAAGTGAATGTTACAATGAACGTTATTCAATTAAGAAAAAAAGTTTTTTTATAGTCACTTCCTTAAATTATAATGAGATTTTCAGAAATGACGTCGTAAGGCTGATGTTTGAAAATATTCCAGTGTAACGAGGTGCATATAAAAGAAGTGTGTAAGTTCTAGGATAATTTGTAAACTAATTTATAATGTGAGCAGCTAAAATTTAATCAAAGTAAATTACTAAATTTCTTAAAATGACAGCATTAACTCGTTCAAAACAAGCAGAAAAAAGTCAATGTTTTCCTTAAAACATAATCTGTTTGAAAAACGTGAAACAAGTAAAATAACTATAACTATACGTGTATAATAAACATATTTTTTTCATTCTTAACTTACTGAATAACTGCTACAACCAATTCTGCGACAAAATTGTCAAAATTAATAGGGTGCAGCAGTTTCGCACAAAATGTGTTTATTGACAGAGCAGCAGCCGTTTAAATATAATACGTGTACGTGCAAGTCGAAAGTGCTAGCATCCCTGCAAATGTAAATTGCTTTTCTACGCAGTAACTATTACGAGGCAAAGTGACTTGTAGCACTGCTCGCAAGTTAACAACGGATATGAAGACCGTTGAACAAGTCAGCGCAGCGGACGTAGTTGGTCTCACTAGGTCCAAATTGGATCTTTAAATGTACATACGAGATGCTTCTATTGTTTGGAGCGCAGGAAATAGAAGATAAGTGAAAGTTGGTTACTATAGTTTGGTCAAAGTTGACCACTGATTTTTATCAACAGTATAGTAGTGAATGAAATTATTTACTGTCACTGGCAGTACTTCAGCCAAAGTAGTATTGATTTGTCGTCGGAACAGCTGCTTATTATTGAACGCCCTTTACTGCGTCAGTAGAAACAGTCAGTGTTGAGTCAGACATCAGACCTTCATTCGCGTACCGCATATCACTTGGTCTGTTCTCAAACAGTAATTACAGTCTAAAACTTTGCGTTTCATAAAAAAAAGATAGAATACACTAAAACTTCTTTAGAGGCAAATTTTTCCTGCTCTCGAAGTGATATTAAAAAAAAAGTCCAGCAGGAAAGTACGTTTCCATAGAAATCCATCAATTTATGTATTAATGCAACCAATTAAAAGCTTCCGAAAAAACAGGCAGGTAAAAAGTCATCGGACAGTTTTTGCTCGAGGCCCCTTCCCCCCGTTGCTCGTCTCTTTCATTTTTTCCAAGTCTCTTGGCATTTCCCTCTGGGCACATATATACGAATACCTCGAGAAAATCACGGATCCAACAAGAAAATACGATCTTTCCTCCTGAAATTAGATCTGGTCCAAGTTTTTCAAGAGCCGAGGACGAGGGAGGAAGCAATGCTGCTGAAGAAGCCAACAATCGCGACGAGCAACTACTCGCGGGCCAACTTTCAAAGTGGTGTTATCTCCATCTCGCTCGCGCCTTTTCCCACAGTGTATATATGCATCGCGCACACATCGCGATGCTGGTACCCGCTTCGGAGACTTGGACAGGGGTAGCGAACGACAACAGCTAGTACCCGATGAAGCGGATGCAAATACCCATTCGAGACGTGTCCTTCGAGGAAAAAAAAAAAGAAGGCGGGGTAGGGCAGATTAAAAGTTTTTTCATGAATAGTAAGGGACGAGGTAAGGAGCCTGGAACTTGCTGATTTTTACTTCAGCGGGTTATCCGGGCCGCTGCCATGCTGTACGTCCCAATGGAGTTGCAGCAGCGTTTTCTCAGAAGCAAGGCTCGCTTCCGCCCCTCCGAGTCTCTCGCTCATTCGCGACACGTCGGCGCGCCTGCAAATTGGAGAAGCCGAGGCGAAATCATTCGATATGCAAAGAGGCCGCTGCTGGGCTGAGAGGCGGGAGGAAAGGGAGCGGGAAACAAGGAACGTGCGAGGCAAAGATCGAGGAAAAAAGAACTGACTGAGCTGGACCTTGGTTTTTTTTTGTTTTCAGAGTCCCGTGGGAAGGGAGACAAAATGCAGTCTCGGGTGACATATTTACGTTTAAAATGACGCTCGAGGTGACTAGCACTCGTTAACGAGTTTACAGGAACAGCAGGTGCAGTTTGAAAGTTTTATTACAGCATGTCTCTTTTGTTTCAAGTTACACAGTGTGAGGTGATAAAATGTCTCTCGATTTCTTGTGATAACTTTTATGAACAAACAGTACTGTACTGTGATACACCATATTTGGTTTGAAATAACATGAGAACTGTTACAAACTATCAGTTAAATTGAATTAAATTAAACTTCATGAACCGACAAGAGATTCAAGACTTTTTGTCACACGATATAATGCTTATAAGGCTAGATATGGCTGAGCTAAGGTATGCAATAGGCTTACAAACAGCAATTTAGACAATAAAAATTGTGTATTTAATTAATGATAACCTGACATGATATACAGTATGTAACTGAATAATATTAACAATAAGGGTTGGTGAAAAAATGATTCCAATGCGTGAGATAAAATATTCCAAACTACGGGTGTATTGGATTATCTCATCTTTAATTGACCAATTAAACAGACAGTGCTCGCCAGGTGGTATATGCATTCAAAGCGCTCTGCCAAATACGTTGGATGGTTTTACTTTTGGATGAGATATGATAAGCAAAGTGCCAGATAAATTCGACACTCCCCATCAGCTTACCCCTTCTTTGGAGTAATTTCTATAGCTTCAGGTCTCCCGAAGAAAGTGTCATCAAGAGTAATACCAAGCAACTCCATTGAGTCACGAAATTTAATAAATTCACCATTGAGAGAGAGATCACTATATTCGCAACGCTATACGTGCCAAGTAATGCATACGCAAACGAAGTAGCTCAAGTTCTAGAGATATTGGTGGAGTCTAAATCATTCTGCCCACAATTCGAAACGTGAGCAAGATAAGAATTCACAACTTTCACAATATGCTTAACCCAGAAAACCGGTGGAGAATACATTAAAACAAGGACATCTGCATACGCGTGACAGCTGCAGTAAGATACAATGGAGAGCAAGTTATTAACATATATGGTGAAGAAAAATTCAGTTTTAGAAAACAGCCCCCCCCCCCCCCCC
>NW_019379672.1:117835-145447 GCF_000648655.2 Copidosoma floridanum
CTTATATAAATGAAAGTGCAGAATTTACCTGCCATTCTACACTCTTTGAAAACGGCATCCCACGATGTAGACTTTTTCTTAGAGCTGAACTTTTTGTCCGTTCTCCAAAGCTCTTCACGCTTTTTAACGGCATCAATCAACCTTGACGTCTCCTCTTCGTCCATGATGGGCACGTGCTGTCCACCGTAGACCTCGTGATCGTCAAGGAAACAGTTAACGGCAGTCTGCTGCGCAACACGCGCTGGCGCTGGAACACCTCGACGAAACGCTAGCTCGAGCCTAGTCTAGGGTCACTGATGCACAGACGGAACTTGGGTCACGAGCTCCTGTTTAACCTTAGTGCACGCGTTCTGATTCTGGATAAGCACGTACCCAACCCTCGCGATACGCGCACTCGCAAGCGCGCACCAAATGCAGTCAACCACCGAAAATTTTGTAGCTCTCGAGAAAGCTCTGGATGCGCTAACAATTCTCGAGGAAGGTTTTTTTTGTATCTCGATTTGCAGGATTAAGCCGGTATATATCACTTTAGCAGCACGCGCAACGATGAAGGTCGGTTAACGTTACCGCAACCGGCCGACTACCGCAAGTAAGGGCTCGTGTAGTAGCGGGCACTCGCTGGATACACAAGCCGTTGTACGTATACAATGCGTGCTTTGCAGGAGCGTAGCTTGTCTCTCGAATGCCCGCGAGACTTGTAGTATAGCACGGTTAGATGTGCGCGCGTCTCCAACGAGTGCACACGCGTCTTCGCGGGTCGAAATGCATCTTCTCGAGTTAACGAGAGACGACTCGAGATAAAACTAGACGACTCAGATGACGCAAGATGAGACAAGATGACGCGCGACTATTCCAAAAGACTACCGGGGCATTACGATTACCTGGCACCGGTAGATGGCTCTGGAGTACAGACGGCACGAATAATCAGACTAATCATCACGCAGATGAAAAAAAAAAACCCTGTACGGCTGGTTAATATAGTGTTTGACTAGCCGATGCTCAATGACAGTTTGCATTTTCAGGATATTCAATCCATAAAATTAACGTTACCTGCCATACTTTCGGGTAGACAAGCTCCGCTGAAACTTTTTTTTCACACAAAAATTTTGCATGAGAAAACCAGCGTCGTCTGGATTTGTCTGTCTGACACCACAACACGCTAGAGAGTTTTATGAAATTTTTTAGGAGGGATGCTAGTATAAATGCACTTTAAGATTAAACTCACGAGGACATACAAAAAGCGCTTAACGATACTTTGATTGAACGCGTAACACATAGGATCGAAGTTTCGTGAAGAGCTTTGGCTTCCTTTTACAGACAGCTTTGTTATGGACAAAAAATTCCGTATCAAAAAAACGTTGTGGAAATATGTTTTCTAAAATTTAAAGTCGACGTACACTACTACGTACGAGATAATATCTTCTGTTCTATCAACTAATATAGTGCAGAAGATAATATAATTATGACGAAATCCACAAAAATTATTTCGTTTTTGTTCCCCATTTGAAAAATATTTCAAACGGACGATATTAAAAACATCAGATAAAAGGGAAATAATTTAATAAATCGTGAAATAACTTTCTTAATATATTTTTAGCTGTTTTTTGATAAAAATACGCTTAATCATTCATCACGTAAGTTAAAAAAAAAAGAACTCTTTATTGATGCATCTTTTAAAAAAATAACCAATTGCTCTGTTCAATTATATCTCAAGTCCTAAATATAACTCACATTTTTCGTGATCTAAGCATCGATATATTTTACACAAAGGAATTTTCCCACACCAATGTGAAAAAAAACACTGTGTTTCAACTTTGTGCGTATTTTTTGAAAAAGTATTATTGAATATCCGACGTACTGTTTGGTCAACGAATGCAAGTACGCATGGACGCACATGAAAAAATGCAGCCTCGCGAATCGCGCAATATGATACGAAAACTTTGTCGAGCTGGTAATAAATTTCGAAACAGTGGATGATTAATAAACACTAATGGAAATGAAATGCGATAAAAAAAGTTTGTTTTCATGCAAGTATAAACGGAAAAGCTAGCTCTCCATTGATATTAATTTAAATACATTTGTGTTTGACAAAAATTCTCATTTTAACCCAGAACAGATTAATAGGTACAATTCTAATGCTGCCCAAAAGTTTAATACTTCTGCAAAAATATTCATCTTGCTAAACCAAAATTTTATGAACAAACATTTCTCTCTCGTACATGTCCAATAGTTTGGCCCAGCTTTTATCGTACAACCGAAAACGCGAGAATTGAATATCAAATTTATCCAAATACTCAAACAAATTTCATGCCATTCTTGTTCGCCTCTGACCGAAATAGAACTTCATTCCACCCAAAAAAACGTGAATAATGATACACAGCTGCAATTTTTTGTATATCCATTTCATGACGAGCTTTTGCTCACTACAACGTAAATATAAATCATATAGCACTCAAATCAAATTAATGAGGCGAAACTCGAGATTCTCGTGCACCTGACAATCCTATCTAACAATAAGTTAGTCTCTCCCCCCTCAAAAAAAAAACTAGCTGCAGCGCGTTGCAAGAATGGAATAATCAATCCTTCGTCTTCTACGTGTAACACGCAAAACATTTTAGTAGAAAAATAGTAAAGTGAACGAATTTGCGTCAATATGTTTCATTTAATTCCAAAGCTAGGCGTATTGCATTTTGTAAGAATGCATTTTATTTCACACATTTTTATTGAAAGTAAAATGTTCGCCCGCATTATATGTAGTAAGCCGCTAAAAAAATATAGCACGTGGATAAAATAGACGGAATTTATTAATTTTACGATACAGACGCGGTAACAGCGTGGTCGGTGGTACGTAAGCCGAAATCTACGAAACAAGTTGAAAAATGTTTAAAAAACGCAGTACTATGCAAGCTCAAAAAATTTTACAGAATCCTAGTAACGAGGAGTTGTTTGAGTGATTAGCCAAATACTGCCTGATGAAACTGGCCTTTATGGGAGGAAAGAAAAATATGATGAGCAACTTGTCTGTGCTGTAAGACGCCACGCCTACTTCAAGTTTTCAAGAAGAAAGTCAAAGGGACAAAGTTCGAAGAAAACTAACTATCTGTGAAAGGCTTGAATTTGAACTTATTAAATTATTCGCTTACTCAAATTTATTTTCAAGTATACGAAAAAAAAAATTGTTTGTTTAGGATGAATGATCATTCGTAAAATAGAATTTTATTTTTCGGGCATATAGGTAGATTAATAACTAAACTCTTTCAAGAAATAACCATACATAACAAACAAATTGTTATGTATGTTGTTGTTTGAAACTGTTTCAAATCGAAATCAAAACCTGAAACATCTGAAATTTTTTTCGTCCTGAATCAATAGTAACAAGTATCGTTTTACTGACTTTTAATTTTTTCTCAGCTTAAGGAGCATAGAGTTGTCGATAATCCGAAAATTGTCATAGGTAGCAAAAGTGTTCGTGAATGGAAAACAAATAAATTAATCCGGCCCGAACGAAAGCGAGCTCAACTCAGATTTTACCGTTTGTAATAACATTGCGAAATTTGAGTTCAGCTTTTTTTCATCTGGGATGTCGTACTAGCGTCAGTCTTTTACTCTGTTCTTAACTTTAAGTCATAATATTGCAGGGAAAATTAATTAAGAGTAAATGCCTTATCTCTTCTGTTGTCAAGTTTGTAGAATGCTTCTGCGAGTGGTATCAATTCCAGGGCTTTTGCAACTCAAAGCAATAGAATACTACCAAACACGTCTGCAGTTAATTTTGAGTTCGTAATAAAGTAACTATGTATTGTATGGGAGCATAAGTGATATTAATTATACAACCTCATAAGGTTTGGAAAAGTTTGATTTAAAAGAAAATCTATTAGTACATAAATTATTTTGCATATTTACACCGTGAAAATGAATATTTTTTTGTCTTGCATAGATATTATATGGCAGACACGGTTTAAAGTTAATTTTCCATATTTACTGATGACAGCAGGTCTTATGGTCAACGTACTTCTTGCACAAAATGGAAATCAAAGTATTACGCAGAGAAATTGTTAATATTCATTTGTCCTCCAAGTTTTAACATGGTGTATGAACTATTTAAAAACTCAATGGTTTAAATAAAGAAAAATACCAAAGAAAAAGGTTTATTATTACTTGGTTAATACATTTTCACTATTCTATTTAAAAATTATTTTAGGCTATTACACCAATCAACAAATAGTAAAAGTCACGAGCTATTTTTTAAAAAGAACTCTTCCTGAAAGCCATAAGGAATTTGTACAGGTTAACTTCTACTCGAGCATTTAATATATCCTCGGGAGTTTCTACCTTACTAAATGCTTAACTTCAATGAATTTTTCTATTATTTCTTAATTATATATCTACTTGAACGTAAAATAAGTTAGTACTTTGAGGAGTTAATCAAGCCAAACTCAATTGCAACTGGTTACAAATTGAGGGAAGAAAGTTACACCGCGTTATCATGAAGGATTACTAAGGTGCCAATAACCTGAGATGCAACTTTAATTGGAAGGAGCTTTGATTGATTCTTTTAAGTATTAGCTTTCCACCTCTTCCTATTATATTACGTTTAAATAATGTACAATCGACAATAAATGATACATCTAAGCAAGGTAGTCAAGAAAGTTGAACTTTTCAATGATATACTGAGTGTCCTCAAGACTGACTGAGAGTAAAATAAACAACCTTTTGTTGTTTACAACTGAGACGAGCATAACGAAAAGCTCCTAGCTGGTACAGCACTGAGTGGAAAGACTTACAAAAGTTATCTTTAGTTTGTTTGATACTAAAAAATGTTTTCTAGTATTTAAAATTGTAAAATCCTAGAAAAACTAATCTTTTTTTTTGTTATAGAAACTGTAGCATTTACATAAGACTGTAATATAATAATCTTTAAGCCATTCTTAAAAGATGATTCATTTTAAATAAATAAGAAACTATAATTCGAATGTCTCGCGGAACGAATAATGTCACTTCTAGTATACATAAAAACTGTAGTTACCATCGCAACTATGTTTGTTCATTATGTTTAAAAAGTTGAGTTAGAAAGTTTTGCCTGTCTATGAAAAACCATCCAATTTTCTTCATTACTCATTATAAAAGCATTTATATAATACCACGCTTGTTTTTCATAACACTAACATCAGCTGAACTGCAGAGACCTCTTGAACAAATCCACGGGAATCGATAACGATTTATTGATTCGAATGCAGTTTTCAAGCTTGCTTTCTTCTGTTGAGCGGAACAGAATCAGCAAGAGCTACTGTCATTTAAATTTTTTGTATGAAATCGAAAAAAAAGTACAAGGGAAAGTGAGAGGTACAACGGTTGACATGGAGATTTTATGCAGTGTAGCGCCGATGCTGCTGCTCCTTGGGGACACAGCATCCACGAGTTCTAACAGCCGATTGACAAACGTTTTCTCATACCTCTTCAAACTTGTCTATGAAATTTACTGTGATATTTTAAAAATTGTGAATTTTTTATCCGTTTTACGTGTCATTGGTATACTACGGTAGGGGAGTTCAAAAATTTCAAGTCATTGGTTTCCAGACGTCGAGAGTATAGTTTTTCTCATTGGTATTGGTGATCGTTAAAAGGAGAATCATTTTTAGTAAAGCCCTTTACCCTTTATGTGATGGGTACAAGCTAACCACGTTACTAGAGTTTGAATACTTCAGTTAAAACCACTGATCATTTATAACACTGAAAAAGAAACAAACATTATTTCCTAACACAAATTTTGTTTTAGGTTATTACATCTATTTTGAAAAATGTAATTGTTGTTTTGCTTCGAAAGGACGCTAAGAACTTAATAAAATGGCAATTGACAAAAACTGCATATTATTAAAAACATCAAAGTATTTGTCGTGAGAAAATAAACAAAGGTGACACAAATTGTAAGGATTGTGTCATGTCAGAGTGACTATGAAAAAAAACCGTATGAAAATCGGCTGTGAAATTATTTTTGATTAGTCAAATGATTAAAAAATCTTGTATTGTTTTAACTATGATGGAACTTGCGAAAAAGCCCATGTATAGGTAGACAGTCTCAGCTGTACAAATGATTAAGTAATTAGATTTATATAAAAGGGCTTACATTCCGATGGATAATATGTAAAGAAATGAAATAATGTTAATTTTGATTGAGACTGACATATTTAATTAAGATAATTAGAATCTCTATAATTGACAGGTCCAAAATGAAAAGGCTGACTCCTTGTTTTCTGCGATTTGTCGAGACTCCAATCTAGCCGACTCTAAAGGCCAGATAATAGGTGTTTCCGTTCAAAGAGATAGAATGGAGAGGAAAAAAAAAAATAAACTAACGAAAAGAAAAGGCTGAAAGCTCAGAGATAGAATAGACGCGCAGTCGGTGGTCGGACGGGAGGAGAGGAGAGAAAAGTACGAGCGAACGAGGTGATATCGTTGGACAATCGTACAGTCGTTAGTAGGATTATGTGCGACAAAGGCTCCCTGTAGTACTAGTCGAAAAACTAAGCTCATCACTTTTATTCTCAACAATCGTTTTTTCTCTTTGTACTCAACAGTCTGGTTAATATTGTGGGCAAAATAATATTGGAATTCATCAAATAATAAAACCAATGGCTATTGCTGTTGTGTATAATTTTTTATTACATCCCCTGACGACGTTTCTCTCCTCTTTGGGTAGGAGCCTTTTCAAGTCAAAAAGATTATTTTGTTCGAAGATTCAAACAACGTCAGTACCCAACGAGGGCACATAGTCGACTCACCGATCAGAATCATTTTTTTACATGCAAGAACTTTTCACTACTTTCTGCTACAGAGGGCGCTACTTCTGAATAAACTTGGAGCAAATACTTTACACAAAATTTAAGAAACCTTTGGTTTCCAATACCACTTTGTATAATATTCAGTACAGTTGTATTTATTTCCGTACTAAATTTTTAAGTGCGCATCCATAGCCGAAGCAGATAAGAACTCTACTCTAAAAATCCAGTAGTTGCATAGAGTACCCACAAATGAGTATTGTTCGTGCAGCTCATTAGTAATGTACACTAAGTGGAACTCTGATCTGTCCTGGACCCTATTCCGCAACTATGGCGTGAAGTACTGTTCAATAATAGGGTCCGGGACAGAACAAAGTTCCACCGACTGTACGTGATGTAGTTGATTAATTAAATAAGAAACTCCGTGAAGCAGGAAATGATAAAAGTGGACGAAACGAAACGCATCAAACGCGAATTCAGCGGGACGAAGTGGAAAAAGGGAAGGAAGTCCAATTCATTCTAATCATTGTCGACCTCCACTGTCTGCATGATTTCCACTGGGAGCACAGTCGACGGCATGTCAACGAGAAATGAGCAGAAAGGTGCGTTTGGAATTCGCCTGTCAGCGAGGAGACCGAGTGAAACGAGAAAATTCAGGATGTCAAACGCCTTGGGCCAAATTAATAATGAATTACTATTCTGCGAACGTGGACTGATTGATATTTTCCACTTGGTTGCACAGAAATATTATTTCAAAAACACTTGAAGTGTAACGTTGACGGTGCAGCAAATTGTCTCATTGTCTTCCTCTTGTGCTCTCAGTTTTAACACGCATACCGTCTATTTTCATTAGGCTAGCTCTCATATTAATTCGCTGGCTGCGGAAGAATTTTAATATTTCGCGCTATTAAGTTTTGAGGTTTTCTTTGAAATATACTTTCCTAAGTGTACAAAAATACATTTCTCGTGTTGAGAAAAAAAAAAGTTTTGTGTAATCAAACAGTGTGTAGCAACTTTTCTGAAGTCAACAGTATTTATTTAATCAGATAAATCTTTTAACATGTATACTCACTGCCCATGTGAAATAAATTTGTTTGAACGATTTTTTTTTTAATTTTTCTTCGTAAGAGCCAGCACACAAGCATGCGCACTATGAATTTTGATGTTAGACGTATGTGAAAAATTTTTTCTTGATCATTTTAGAAAAAAAAAGTTTTGAAAAATGAAAAACAGCTTCACGTAGATTTTAGTTAAGAACTCATATTTATACACCTTTCTGGGTGTGACTAAGCTTTCGAAATTAAAATAAAACGTGGTGAAAAAAAAAGTTTTAATTGCGAAGCGAAACAATTAAAATCCAGAAATGAGAAATACGTCGTCGGGTGCGTATTAAACGAAAGTAGGGGGTCGTAAGAGGAGAGTAATCTTTCCGAGAGAAAGGAAGGGAAAAGTGAACAGCCGAGCTCGGGTGGGCGTTTGAATATGTGACCTTTGTTCTCGAAAGCGCCTTCTAAAGTGCTCCTGGTGTATGGAGGAGTGGGTGACGTATCATCGAACAAGCCCATTGTTTTCGCCCACTCGCTCAACATGTCGGTCTCAAAGTGCAAAGGAGATGCTCTTCTCAAGATCGTTTCGTGCTTTACTCTTGAAGTTACGAGGAAAAAGGGCCGCGAAGTAGGATAAAAAGATAAAAAATAGTTGGGGGAGAATGAAGAGAAAAAAAAACTTCTTTTTCGTGAATCTCAAAGCTTCACAATATCGTGTGAGCTATTTGCGTACTTGGTTCTTCAAGTTTTTCAAATGTTTTATCAAAGTTAACGTTGTGATAAAAAAACTACTAAAAAACTTCACTTTCTAATTACTCAAAAGTTATGCATTTACTCTCTAAATTTGAAATAGTGAAGATTTCACTATTTACACAAGTGAACAAGATGTTGACTTTTAAAATAGTGAATGTTAACTAATTTTTAAGTTGAAAAATATTTTCACTATTTCAAAAAGTGAAAAGTCATAGAAATGCACTATTTATAAAGTGAAAATCGCTTATTTCACTTTTTTTCGGGTCAAAGAACTCAGTCGTGTGTGTGTCGCTGAACGAGCAAGGTCGAATCCGCCGGTGAGCGTCTTTTAACAACTGTTTTTGATGCTATAAAATATATTATGTTAAATTTGCATATGCAGTCGTGTATAGTGTGAAACAAGTAATTTGTTTTACATTTTAGAATAAAATCTAGAATTTAAGGGAGTTACTGACGTGTGTTGTGCTTGAAAAAATATAATCCGGAGTCAAATTTAGGAAAAACATGTTCAAGTTGTCATAGTTTGGTTCTGTGTAGATGTGGTGTGTGTTCTGTAGTGATGCATCAGTGTACTTACATGTTAGTATCATTGAGTGTTGGTGCTGCCTGTGTATACAACAGTACTGCAAGTCCAACCCTTGGTGCGGATGAAATAAAGTGTCGTTCTTTAACGAGTGGACTCGATAAAACATTATATTATCCATAAACACCTCAGAAGAGAGAGAAAGACGATTCTCTTTTGCTTATGGACGCTGTTGTGTTGTCATCATTTTTATTTTTATTTCCTTGTAGTTGCATTATATTATTCATTTCACTATTTGAAACAGTGAATCGAAACTATTCACTGGTTTGAAAGTGAATCAATTCACTTTCAAATAAGTGAATATTAACTATATTATCCAGTTTATATTCACTGGTTGAAATAGTGAATATGGTTTCACTACTTGATATGGCGAATATTCACTATTTCAAAGTTGTATACTTATAACTCTTTGAAATAGTGAATATTCACTTTAAAATAGTGGTTATTCACTATTTCAAACTAAGAGAGTACACATCTAAGCTGGAAATTGACATATTTCTTAAGTAAGTGGCATATACTTACCTTTTCTGATAAATACTGTTTCAACAAGTTTGAGCGATTTAGGAAAAAAACTTTAGAGCTTTAAATATGCTTGTACAAACAGAGGAACCAAAAAGTAAATAAAGGTTGAGTAAAAGAGTTGTAAAGGATATACTTTGAGTAAAAGTTTGGCAAGCGCTGGTTTAAGGACGATCTCCGGGTACAGTAGTTTTCGTAAGAATTTGCTGAAATTGAAATATGTGTGAAATGAAAGTGTTATTTACACGTATGCAAAATTTCAACAGGTGTTTCCTTACTAAATTGCGAACTATTCAGTTTTGAAGATTGTCGATTTAACAGTGCAGTATATCTATAGCTATAATCTTGGAGAAAAAAACGCACACTTTCGAGCATAACTTAACGAATTTTCGGAGTATTTTCCCCAAAAAATTTTATGTAATAAACAAATTCCTAAGGAAAAAAATGAATTCAAGTCTTATAGGCCTTTCCATATTAATTATTGAGTAACAATAATTTTAATAACACCTCATCTGGCCTTCGCCGAGAGAGAAGCAGACACCCCAAGCAACTGGACAACACTGCAACATCCTGTCACTTACTGAGTACAGAACAGTCAGACGACGGTCACGAAAAAAAGTCCAACTCAAATTTGTCCAAGTAAACTGTCATAGTTTGATAAGCGTTTTTAATTGCTACTTTTTTCTTCACAAATCTACCGTTTTTTAAATTTCTTACTTTATTCGGCATTTCTGTTGTCGTATACATAACCTGATTGTAAATGTTAACACAAGCAGAAAGTCTCTATACTCGTCTCGCGGCACCTAACCCTAACGGCCAGAGTACATATATATAGTAAGATCGGTGGAGATATGTTGCAATGTCGCCAAGTTTCTCATGTGTCTGCGCATCGTCTACTCATGCAACGAAAAAGAGATTCTCAACTTACATCAATTTTGATTGTGAACCGCTGGTCCCAGAGATCGTCCTTAAAGAAAAAAGACCAGAGTTTTAACGATTAAATAAAATACAGTTACTACAAACAACTCATACACTTTCACGTACATTCAAAACCTGAAGGCCCCAAGTTTTCATCTATTAACCCTTACAAATCGATCAGAAAAACAAATCCTTGTGTACTTTTAGTTTATGTAACAAAAAGTGTAAAAAATAATCATATATTTTACTCATTGAGCAGCGCAAAATAGCACGAGTCACATTCTTAAAGCACATAATCGAAAAAGTCTCAAGGTAATAGGAAAGAAAAGCCTAAGAATTTCAGGTTGTCGAGGTGGAAGTTTGAATCTGGATAAGCCCCTTAAAGCTGAATCTGATCACTCGAGTGATCACTTCTACAATCGCTTGTCTCAAGTCGAACACGTTACGCATGTCATAGAGAGAATGAATTTTAAAAAGAATACATGAGGTACATCATAAACTCAAAAGCAAAGACAGTAGTTTAAAAGTTTATTAAATACAGACGCCTTGCAGTGTAAGACTTTCTCCAAGTTCGATGAGTTTTAAATTCAATCGACTTTTTCTTCAAAACTTAAATAGAACGAGAAATAATTTAAAAATTTTTTTCGCACCACCTGCAAAACGTATTTTTCCAACGTGCTTTAATAACTTTGTGAAATAGACTAAAAACATACAACACTTTGTCTAATGTTGAAAACAATACAACTTCTGATGAATAAAGAAATAATTATGTCTTCAATAGAGAATACTTGGAACAACATTGAAATGCAAACTTGGTAGTTTGGATTTCAATATTATTTGATGACAAAAGAGCAAGTGAAAGGAGTCTATGGATATGTATATATAATACTTCAAACAGTTTGCTAGTGTAACATGTCTACCACAGTGATAAATTGACTACCAAATTTTCCACCAATATCTAGGGACTGTAGGTTCTGACTACCATTATTGCAGATGTAGATCAAATTTGGTGAATCAAATTGACTCATCCTAGTAGTGCCTTGGCGTTATAGTTTCACTCAACCAATTCAATTACCTACTTCCCTATAAGCACGCGTATAAAGCAAGTATCATATTGGACTTAATTACGATCAAGTTGCTCGAGAATTAATCAATAATTAGAAACAAGATACAACTAATTTGTTGTTGTTTCACGCCAAGTTTTGTGCAATAGCTTCACTCATTTTAATCTCAAATGTTTTTTTTTTTTTTTAATACTAACATTGATGGATGTTATAGTAATGACACAGTTTACAATTAATTGTTGTTATAAGCGACCTTGTTGTAAAGTATATCGTAAAATAAGAACAGAAAACATTACACCTTGTTTCATTTATTAGTTATTTGTAGTATAGTGTTAAGTATAGTTTTGATGCTGTCCATTACACTTTTATTTATTTATCTTTGTTTTTTTTTTAAATTATTTTTTTAAGCGCCTTTCTTATTCAAAGTCAGCACTAAGACAGTCTCAATTGACGGTTTGAAAAAAAAAAAAAAAAAAGGTTCCCTTTTTGCGTATAAACTGCTTTCAGTGTACACAAGACGTAACCTCAGCTCGAGTCACGCAAACATCCTCATTAGTAACTTCATTAAAAACTCCTCGGGGACTTTTCCGTCGTGTCCTTTCGAACCAAGTACTAAATTCCGATGAATCGGCTCACCGCATACATGAATCACAAGTTGACGCTTGTAAAGTCAAATGCGATCCCGCAACACGCGAATTCGCAAATAATATAATCGATGCACGTGAGATGCCACGTCCAACCATAATAACGAGAACAACAACAGCACCGCGATACGAGTTGAAGGGTCGAGGTAGTACCGGGGGTTGGAGAAAGGCGAGTACAGATACAACAGCATATATATACAAGAGGAGCGATGAGCAAGCAAAAAGGAAGGAAGCCAAAGTTTTAGCGCTGCGCGCACTGTTTAGTTTGGGGGAGGAAAAAAGAAGTGCGGGGGGAAGCCGCTGGATGCGCTCGCAGTGGATGAATTATTGAAAAGTGACGGGGAGGAGGAGGAGGCCGTGGCGGGAAAAATAAAAGTAGTACATATATACGCGTGGAAACGCGATCGCTAATGGCGCCAGGCGTCTGATATCGACAGCAGGTCGGGATTCTCGTTCTGCGTGAGTTTTTTCTCCCCTCCCTCATTTATCTCCTCTTTTTCCCCACGCTTGTTTTTTTTTTTTTTTTTTCCCGTCCCCGTTACGTGATTCGAGAGTGCTCCGAGCGAGCGAGGAAGACAGACGTCGACGTCGAACGCAGAGTCGTCAAAGTCACAAACAAATCGCAGCTTCGACGATTCTCTTGTGCATGGGAAAGGAAAAGCTTTGGTTTTTCTCGAATACAATTTTGAATGTACTGCAAATTGGCTGATGGCGACAAAAGATTAAATAACAAAATGCATGGCTTGGGTAGACCTATTCACGGATTTATTTTGGTTTCCTTAATTTGAAAGGGTATTGGTACACGAACCATGTCCAATGCGCTGCTCGCAACTCCAGGTAAATAGTAGAGAGGCTTAAGCTGCAAAATCAACCAAAATCACATCTCACTCGTGTGCGTTTGCAGGCTTGCGTCACGAAATAGGGTGTACAGACATCTCCGACGGGTAGCCAAACAATACTTGTGACGAGTGGCTGTGCTATGAGTTACATCGCATAGCGCGTCGTCAAAGGGAAACCGCACCGAGTTACGGCCGCGTGTGCAATAAACGAGAAACTACACCACCTACACCGCTGCTGCTGTTGTTTCAACAACAATTCGATTACACGCGCGAATTGCCACCCAGTCTCCGAGCTGTACCCTGAAAGTAATTCTCTACTTTCTCCCACCAATATCGTATTTCTTACGATTTGTCGGTAAATTTTTTCCAGGCAAAGTCGCAAGCTCATTCCGATCTCGAAAGTTAGATGAGGCTCTCTCCCTCTACTATGCTCGTGTAGTAACAAGAGAGACGGTGTGTACGTATTTGGAAAGTTGATAGAACAAAAGTGAAGCTAAGGCGGAAAAAAGGACACGCGCCACTACGCAGTTGAAAACAAATACCGTACTGTGCGCGATTGTGTAAACTTACTTACTTTAACTCTCACGAGGAGCTCGCGAGATGTGGCTTTCCGCAGCTTTTCTTACTCTTTCAATGGCCATTATCAATGTAAATATTGTCTCTACTAACAATTTTCTCGCCCTTTCCACTTTTCGTGCGACTCATCGGATTTTTGTCTATGCAAGCTCTTCGATGGTGATGGTGATTGTACAACTACTCTGTTAGTGTTGACTACATGAGTAGAAAAAATGTGTTCTTTTCAATTCGGAAGTTGGTGGCTTTGTGTGCCTTCGTTCAATTCATCGTAACTTTGATGTATCGGATTGTAATCAGGAGTGGAGTGAACAAAAAACTTTTAAGCCATACCCATTCTGAAGAAAATAAGAAGAAAGTTATCGATGTAGACAGAAAAGGCCTGAAAAAACATCATTGCACAAATAAAAGCTGTAACGATATTCCATGGCTAGTAGAAGCCAAAGTGTCACTCTTAGACATAAATGTGCCTCCATCATTCCTAATCAGCAAAAAAGATATTCCTTAAAAAAAAAAAAAGAACCCCAAATGTATAACATTCCAACTGCACAGTAATCCGAGTCACGTGTATAATTAAAGCACCGCTATCTGGGGGGTCTCAACCAGTGACCGCAACGCTTGACACATTCTAATACACCCCGAGCTGCAGGGCCGGCCTACTTGCGCACGAGCAAATTCGTATCGCACCGAGTTAACTCCCTCCCTTCTGAATCTCCGGCTTTCACGTCATCTCGAGTGCCAGCAGCTGGAATCAGGCTACGGCCACTATCCAGCCCTTCAGAGGCATCTCCGACGCTCTCTGGAATAGGTATCCATGAGATTCACCACTCGCACATAAATACACCCGTATATCATGTAACACAAGCAGGGAGATGGATAATGCAGAGAGGACCGGCAATGCGACGTATGCAAGCCCTGGATGCCCGAGAGTTGAAATCTTGGTCACGATCACGGGGTTGCTAGTGTATAATGTACAGCGTCGTATATATTTATACGTGCTAAGCTCGCAACGAGATATTTCTTCCTCGGTTTTGCGAAATTCGCCTCTTTCGCTGAACGATTTTTTTTCCTCCGTCTGCGCTCGCTTCTTTTTTTTCCTCACGCACCCAGTCGTCCTTCTACTTAGTGGCTGCCTCTCGCAGGCACTCCCTCTGCTCGTCCCCTCTTTCAGAAAATCGAGTTTTTCGGTTGGCTCGCTCTCTCGCTTTACTTTGCTCCGCTGCTCATCTCTTTTCGTCATCTCTTGCCACACACTTGCATGCATGATACGCATACATATACGCGGATTCCACTCTTGGAGCTATGCTACTTTTATCTCGTGTAGTATACCTGAGTGTACTCGTATCATTCTCTTTCTGATCGCAGGTATTTCGAGTCTCGCGATCGGAACACTCGTGCGCTCAGCAAGATTGCTCTTTTTACCAAAATTAGACAGATCAAGTAATCTTTCAAAATAGTTTCTCGACACGTAATTCTGTGAGTAGTTATTACAATTAGCATTGACTGTTTGATCCATACATTACAGCGTATTGTTTTACACCATCACCATCACCTTCATTATTATCATTATCATCATCATCACCATCATTATTGTAGTCACTCTTACCATTATTGTACTTTATGTCCAAACCAAGGATAGTTCAATAAAATTTTAATTTTAATTACATTTTAAAGAAACATTGATTGCAGTAATTATTCGGAAACTATTTTTTTGTTTGTTCCACTATCTGTGAATGTCATTTGAATCATAAGAAACTCCGTGAGCTCAGCTTGAGCCAATCACATAATGGGTAAAAGGCTTCATTCAAAATTGGTCTCTTTTTTACGATAGTATTAATTATTTCAAAGCCATAAGTATGAAAAAATGGATTAAAAAAAAAAAAACTCAATTACATTGTATTGAAATTTGAAAAAATTTTATTTTACCAAAAAGTGAACGTGTAATCTGGTCTTATGGAGGATGAAAGTCCATTTCATAGTTGTTACATGTACTTAGACCGAAGCTTTGGCGTAAAATCAAAGTAAAATTCTGTACGATTGTTGTAGTAGTTCAACGTGAATGAATACTTTGTTAGTACTCAAAGTATCTTTGCATTATTATTTATTACACGAATTTGTGAAAGTACACATGGGATTTGAGATATTATAGAACACAAAGTACTGTTGGATCATATCAATGTTGATTAATAATTGGCTAATTTTGGAGCAGCTTTTACTCGTTTAAAACCGTGCTCTTACATATTAGAAAAATTTCCTGTTTGTTTTACCAAAGGAGTTTTTTGAAGAATTGTATTAAAAATGATTTCAATAACTATCAAAAGGTATCTCGATTATTCAGCTTGTGATGGACGTGATACTGTATACGACTAGTATATATTACACACCTAGGGAGAAAAATTAAAGAATCATCTAGTGTTAATTGTCACCCAAGACGAAGCTGAAGCTGATAAGCTTAATACTTAAGGCTTCTTTACGTGCTCACGTAGTATTTATACTACTTGACATGACCTAGGGAGGAGTTTAAATACAATGTGGCTTGATTTGATCTCGTTATTTCATAAGATGTTACTAACAAAAGTTAGTGTTTTTACCATAGAATCTACTGGCAACCACTTTTTCACACCAAAATCTTTATAGCAAAACTTTTATCTTAAACATTTTTAATAATAATGAGATTCAATAAACATATTTATTGACTCAAGACAAGTAACTTACCCTGTATATTGGTACTTTTTTTTCGCGCAACATGACAAAAGTAACTACTTTCTCCTCGCAAGCTCGAAAATAACAACATATTTTATAAAACATTGATATATATTAATCTATACTATATGGGATGCTGCACTTCCGTTTGAATATTGTTCACATATACTAGTAGATCCATTCCCTACNCGTAACATGTACCAAAAAAATAATGTAGAACACGATAATTTTAAAGATACACAATATTTTCTCTTAATGCGCTCACTTAAAATATTAGTTTTTCGTTCAAACCGTTTTGGAGTATATAGTTCATAAAAAGTCAATGCAGTTAAATAAAAATTAAGGCTAGTTAAAAATAAAATAATTGTAAAAAGCTGTCTTTTTTAAAAAAGTACACGAAAACAAAAAAATAATCTTCAAGTAACATTTCATAAAATTCAATTACTGACCCCCATAAGAGCTTACGCAAAAAATGTATACTTGTGTACCATGTTCTTAAAAAGCACGTAATTTTTTTCCAATGTTAACTAAAATTTTTAGTTTTTTTCCTAAACCTCCTTAACATAGTTGCCAGTGGTTCAAATTTTTTTTACTTTTTTTTACTCATTGAATGCTTATGAATACTGCTGCGATGTTATTTGTAAATATTAAGGTAAATATTAAAAGAGAGAAAGAGAGAGAGACCAATGGTGCAGGTGGTGCGCATCATAATCCAACTGCGCGTGTAGCTGTATAAGCATTTGTGTGAACAGAGTGTCACGCGCTGGTCAAGTAAGCGCAGCAATTACACGAGTGCATCGTGCTCGTTAGTGTCATTAGCGATGAGAAAATGAAAACGCATGTACAGGGGACAAAGAATGGAGTGGGAATAACGGGAATGACGAGGGCGTGGCCGTGGCAAGCGGGGGACGACCACACTCGGGCGAACTTCTGCTCTCGTACATAATGAAGGACTTTGGAAAATATGGATGATGACTTTTGTAAATCCTTCATCCCATAATACTTTTTCCTGATGATGGTGGTTTTTTTTTTCAAGTACAGCTACTGCGTTGGCTAACGAGCTTTTGTTTGCACTGCTCCGTTGTGCTCTTATGGCGCACAGACGTGTATGAGATACGTATATATAAATATGCAGATAGAGATCTTTTTTTATCCATTCGAGCAATAAATGTACTTGTCGAGCTGAAGGCTGCTTACGCTCATGTGCAATCAGAGTTGCGGACTCGAGATTATTTGATTGTGCAAAATCCAATCGGTGGATTTATAAGAAGATAGCACATAAAACGTAAACTAAGAACTTTCAGGGAATACATACCTAGTTCACGGACGTTGGCTTCCTAAACTATATTTATTAAATAAAAAAAATAAAAAAACTACAGGCATACCTACTTTGAAAAACATGTGTAGATTAGTGGCTGTGTAGGAAACTTTCTAAATATCATCTAAAAACATTCAAAATCTCGTAAATGAGAAAAAGGTGGAAGCCTAATTTGATGTACTCATAAATACAAATTAGATTAGGAGCCTATTACGTGAGATGATACTGTAAGAGTAACCTGTGAATACACGTATTGCTTTTTTACAAGTATATTTATTGAGTAATTCTTATGTTAAGTGCAAATCATTTTTATTCAACTTGCACTTAATATTATGAAAATGACGACTATTTTTAGTGTGAAAAAATCTTGTGTAAATTACTAGTAAATAATAGAAAAGAAATATAAAACACATATTGATTCTCTAGGTTATGCAATAATTTAATGGTAATTCTGTGAGTAGTTATTACAATTAGCATTGACTGTTTGATCCATACATTACAGCGTATTGTTTTACACCATCACCCTTGTTTCATTTATTAGTTATTTGTAGTATAGTGTTAAGTATAGTTTTGATGCTGTCCATTACACTTTTATTTATTTATCTTTGTTTTTTTTTTAAATTATTTTTTTAAGCGCCTTTCTTATTCAAAGTCAGCACTAAGACAGTCTCAATTGACGGTTTGAAAAAAAAAAAAAAAAAAGGTTCCCTTTTTGCGTATAAACTGCTTTCAGTGTACACAAGACGTAACCTCAGCTCGAGTCACGCAAACATCCTCATTAGTAACTTCATTAAAAACTCCTCGGGGACTTTTCCGTCGTGTCCTTTCGAACCAAGTACTAAATTCCGATGAATCGGCTCACCGCATACATGAATCACAAGTTGACGCTTGTAAAGTCAAATGCGATCCCGCAACACGCGAATTCGCAAATAATATAATCGATGCACGTGAGATGCCACGTCCAACCATAATAACGAGAACAACAACAGCACCGCGATACGAGTTGAAGGGTCGAGGTAGTACCGGGGGTTGGAGAAAGGCGAGTACAGATACAACAGCATATATATACAAGAGGAGCGATGAGCAAGCAAAAAGGAAGGAAGCCAAAGTTTTAGCGCTGCGCGCACTGTTTAGTTTGGGGGAGGAAAAAAGAAGTGCGGGGGGAAGCCGCTGGATGCGCTCGCAGTGGATGAATTATTGAAAAGTGACGGGGAGGAGGAGGAGGCCGTGGCGGGAAAAATAAAAGTAGTACATATATACGCGTGGAAACGCGATCGCTAATGGCGCCAGGCGTCTGATATCGACAGCAGGTCGGGATTCTCGTTCTGCGTGAGTTTTTTCTCCCCTCCCTCATTTATCTCCTCTTTTTCCCCACGCTTGTTTTTTTTTTTTTTTTTTTCCCGTCCCCGTTACGTGATTCGAGAGTGCTCCGAGCGAGCGAGGAAGACAGACGTCGACGTCGAACGCAGAGTCGTCAAAGTCACAAACAAATCGCAGCTTCGACGATTCTCTTGTGCATGGGAAAGGAAAAGCTTTGGTTTTTCTCGAATACAATTTTGAATGTACTGCAAATTGGCTGATGGCGACAAAAGATTAAATAACAAAATGCATGGCTTGGGTAGACCTATTCACGGATTTATTTTGGTTTCCTTAATTTGAAAGGGTATTGGTACACGAACCATGTCCAATGCGCTGCTCGCAACTCCAGGTAAATAGTAGAGAGGCTTAAGCTGCAAAATCAACCAAAATCACATCTCACTCGTGTGCGTTTGCAGGCTTGCGTCACGAAATAGGGTGTACAGACATCTCCGACGGGTAGCCAAACAATACTTGTGACGAGTGGCTGTGCTATGAGTTACATCGCATAGCGCGTCGTCAAAGGGAAACCGCACCGAGTTACGGCCGCGTGTGCAATAAACGAGAAACTACACCACCTACACCGCTGCTGCTGTTGTTTCAACAACAATTCGATTACACGCGCGAATTGCCACCCAGTCTCCGAGCTGTACCCTGAAAGTAATTCTCTACTTTCTCCCACCAATATCGTATTTCTTACGATTTGTCGGTAAATTTTTTCCAGGCAAAGTCGCAAGCTCATTCCGATCTCGAAAGTTAGATGAGGCTCTCTCCCTCTACTATGCTCGTGTAGTAACAAGAGAGACGGTGTGTACGTATTTGGAAAGTTGATAGAACAAAAGTGAAGCTAAGGCGGAAAAAAGGACACGCGCCACTACGCAGTTGAAAACAAATACCGTACTGTGCGCGATTGTGTAAACTTACTTACTTTAACTCTCACGAGGAGCTCGCGAGATGTGGCTTTCCGCAGCTTTTCTTACTCTTTCAATGGCCATTATCAATGTAAATATTGTCTCTACTAACAATTTTCTCGCCCTTTCCACTTTTCGTGCGACTCATCGGATTTTTGTCTATGCAAGCTCTTCGATGGTGATGGTGATTGTACAACTACTCTGTTAGTGTTGACTACATGAGTAGAAAAAATGTGTTCTTTTCAATTCGGAAGTTGGTGGCTTTGTGTGCCTTCGTTCAATTCATCGTAACTTTGATGTATCGGATTGTAATCAGGAGTGGAGTGAACAAAAAACTTTTAAGCCATACCCATTCTGAAGAAAATAAGAAGAAAGTTATCGATGTAGACAGAAAAGGCCTGAAAAAACATCATTGCACAAATAAAAGCTGTAACGATATTCCATGGCTAGTAGAAGCCAAAGTGTCACTCTTAGACATAAATGTGCCTCCATCATTCCTAATCAGCAAAAAAGATATTCCTTAAAAAAAAAAAAAGAACCCCAAATGTATAACATTCCAACTGCACAGTAATCCGAGTCACGTGTATAATTAAAGCACCGCTATCTGGGGGGTCTCAACCAGTGACCGCAACGCTTGACACATTCTAATACACCCCGAGCTGCAGGGCCGGCCTACTTGCGCACGAGCAAATTCGTATCGCACCGAGTTAACTCCCTCCCTTCTGAATCTCCGGCTTTCACGTCATCTCGAGTGCCAGCAGCTGGAATCAGGCTACGGCCACTATCCAGCCCTTCAGAGGCATCTCCGACGCTCTCTGGAATAGGTATCCATGAGATTCACCACTCGCACATAAATACACCCGTATATCATGTAACACAAGCAGGGAGATGGATAATGCAGAGAGGACCGGCAATGCGACGTATGCAAGCCCTGGATGCCCGAGAGTTGAAATCTTGGTCACGATCACGGGGTTGCTAGTGTATAATGTACAGCGTCGTATATATTTATACGTGCTAAGCTCGCAACGAGATATTTCTTCCTCGGTTTTGCGAAATTCGCCTCTTTCGCTGAACGATTTTTTTTCCTCCGTCTGCGCTCGCTTCTTTTTTTTCCTCACGCACCCAGTCGTCCTTCTACTTAGTGGCTGCCTCTCGCAGGCACTCCCTCTGCTCGTCCCCTCTTTCAGAAAATCGAGTTTTTCGGTTGGCTCGCTCTCTCGCTTTACTTTGCTCCGCTGCTCATCTCTTTTCGTCATCTCTTGCCACACACTTGCATGCATGATACGCATACATATACGCGGATTCCACTCTTGGAGCTATGCTACTTTTATCTCGTGTAGTATACCTGAGTGTACTCGTATCATTCTCTTTCTGATCGCAGGTATTTCGAGTCTCGCGATCGGAACACTCGTGCGCTCAGCAAGATTGCTCTTTTTACCAAAATTAGACAGATCAAGTAATCTTTCAAAATAGTTTCTCGACACGTAATTCTGTGAGTAGTTATTACAATTAGCATTGACTGTTTGATCCATACATTACAGCGTATTGTTTTACACCATCACCATCACCTTCATTATTATCATTATCATCATCATCACCATCATTATTGTAGTCACTCTTACCATTATTGTACTTTATGTCCAAACCAAGGATAGTTCAATAAAATTTTAATTTTAATTACATTTTAAAGAAACATTGATTGCAGTAATTATTCGGAAACTATTTTTTTGTTTGTTCCACTATCTGTGAATGTCATTTGAATCATAAGAAACTCCGTGAGCTCAGCTTGAGCCAATCACATAATGGGTAAAAGGCTTCATTCAAAATTGGTCTCTTTTTTACGATAGTATTAATTATTTCAAAGCCATAAGTATGAAAAAATGGATTAAAAAAAAAAAAACTCAATTACATTGTATTGAAATTTGAAAAAATTTTATTTTACCAAAAAGTGAACGTGTAATCTGGTCTTATGGAGGATGAAAGTCCATTTCATAGTTGTTACATGTACTTAGACCGAAGCTTTGGCGTAAAATCAAAGTAAAATTCTGTACGATTGTTGTAGTAGTTCAACGTGAATGAATACTTTGTTAGTACTCAAAGTATCTTTGCATTATTATTTATTACACGAATTTGTGAAAGTACACATGGGATTTGAGATATTATAGAACACAAAGTACTGTTGGATCATATCAATGTTGATTAATAATTGGCTAATTTTGGAGCAGCTTTTACTCGTTTAAAACCGTGCTCTTACATATTAGAAAAATTTCCTGTTTGTTTTACCAAAGGAGTTTTTTGAAGAATTGTATTAAAAATGATTTCAATAACTATCAAAAGGTATCTCGATTATTCAGCTTGTGATGGACGTGATACTGTATACGACTAGTATATATTACACACCTAGGGAGAAAAATTAAAGAATCATCTAGTGTTAATTGTCACCCAAGACGAAGCTGAAGCTGATAAGCTTAATACTTAAGGCTTCTTTACGTGCTCACGTAGTATTTATACTACTTGACATGACCTAGGGAGGAGTTTAAATACAATGTGGCTTGATTTGATCTCGTTATTTCATAAGATGTTACTAACAAAAGTTAGTGTTTTTACCATAGAATCTACTGGCAACCACTTTTTCACACCAAAATCTTTATAGCAAAACTTTTATCTTAAACATTTTTAATAATAATGAGATTCAATAAACATATTTATTGACTCAAGACAAGTAACTTACCCTGTATATTGGTACTTTTTTTTCGCGCAACATGACAAAAGTAACTACTTTCTCCTCGCAAGCTCGAAAATAACAACATATTTTATAAAACATTGATATATATTAATCTATACTATATGGGATGCTGCACTTCCGTTTGAATATTGTTCACATATACTAGTAGATCCATTCCCTACGGGTACACGAAACCACATTAGTACTGACACGTGGGACCAATTAAGTGATTAGGTATATGTAAACCGCAATCAAATACCTGTGCAGTCAGTCAGAGAGGTGCAATGTACATCATCAATTGATACAACTAATTAAATTAACCATTTATCTGCCAAATAAGCACGGGTGCATCGATCGTACAAAAGGGTACTCATGTGAGATTGCTTGCATTCGAAAAAAACAAATGTTCCCCATAAAAAGAAAAAACAGTGCGCAACGAACAACCTGTTGTTTCCAAAAAATATTGTGTAATGCAAATAATTTGAAGTACGCTCTTTACTATCCATCAAGTAAATTAAAAGTAACATTCCGAGTATGTGCAGTTTAAACTGTTATTTTCTACAAAATGCTTGACACTGTAGTGTTGATAAAAGTTCAAAAAGCAAACAACTGAAGAGCTTACTGAAAAGTTTAACTTGTTTTATTGAACTAATCGACAAGAAAAAAAAAATATAATATGTTTTAAAAAAATGTTCACTCACTCAAGGAAGTTTTGAAAAAAATTAAAAAATGTTCAATAAAACTGAAAAAATAACGGTTCTTTTTAAGAACATTATACTTGCTNTAATTAATGCAGTTTTTATGAGATTGGGCTGGATAAAGAGCTTCGTTTTTATGTCTAATGTGATTGTCTAAAATGAGCAATATTTTCTGTATTAGAAAAAAAATTAAAGTCATTTTTAAATGGTACTTTCAGAAGAAAAGAAAAAACAAAAACAAAAACAAAAAAAACACTTTTTTTGGCTATAAATTTGTTCTATGAGCCAAAAAGTGCTGAAAAAATTGCAATAATATAGTTTTTTCCTATCTAACTTAATTGATTAATATTTTGGATTATAAAATAAATTGTAAAAGTTGTGGATCTCATTGAAATACAACTTTTTTGTATAAAACATTTTGACGAGGGATGTAACCCACATGTTTTATAAGCCAAACAGTGCTCGTAAAATAAATAAAAAGTCGTTTTCCTCTATCCAAAATTTTTGTTTTGCATTTTCAATGATAAATTAAACGTGGGACTTGTAGATCTCGCCGAAATATAGGTTTTTTGCAATTAACATATTTAGTATGTGACGTGGTAGCTAAAGCTATCACGTCACTGTATACCTATATTTTGGGGCAAGTCATCGGCGGCTACCGAGTCCTAGAATAACATATATATTTTCTATATGTACATCTGTAACACATTACTTAATGTGTGTTCTCGGTGCCGCGGACTACGAGCCAGAGGAGAGAGAAGGACCGAAGACCATAAAAGGGATTGAAAGTGTGTGAGGTATGATTGGGCGAGTATGTGTGTAAGATAGAGAAGGAAAGAGGCGAGGGCTCGCGGCTCGCGGTACGTCGTAGGTCGGAGAGGTGTGAGCGCCGAGCGGCCGCGTCGATTCCCTAGTTTTTGAAACCTCGAATAATTTACCGGTTTTTAGGCGTGTTGGAGATTTTTCGGATTCACGAGAGGGGCGCGCGCATCTGTTGAAGTGTACTGCCATAGCGCAGTCAGTATCGCGTGGAGCGGCATAGAGAGTAGATAGGAAAGAAAGAGTGATTGGATATAGGAAAAAGTGACAGGTAGAGCAGAGAGTGAGGAAAAGGATCCAAAAAGAGAGCATAGGAGAACACCGAACAATACTGCCCGAGAGTTAACCGTGCCGCCGAGTCTACGCAACGATTGAGACGAACTCCAGGTAGCACCGGGTGACCGGGAGGACAGAGAGAAGGTAATTGTACTGGGAACAGTACACGAGGTGTTATTTTGAGGTAAAGTGTTGGGGACGGTTCGAGCGAGTGAACGTAAATGTGTGCGGGGGTTTATATAGAGATAGGAAAGATTTAATTAAGCGGAAGATATGCTTGAGGTGGTATCCGTATGTGTGTGTGTGTAACCTAGGGACCGGCCACCAACAGTCAAGCCAGGGAGGAGTTCGGCGGAGAGGACGACCGGAGGTGACAGCACGAAGATATCTACCTCGAGAATAGTGTGCCAAAATAAATATATTATGTAGAGAGAGAGAGAGAGAGAGAGACGCGACGTTGTGGAGAGTGTGTATTAAGGCGAATAAATAGCGCGAGAGCGCTGTAAAAATTTATATCCGCAAGTGTTTATTGAGAAGTAGTGCCCCGATTTGCCCCCTTCTATTTTCCTTTCAGGAGTGTTTGGTGTTCCCGAGCCGTGGCAGACCTCCCGGAGGAGAGATATCCAAAGTGTAGGGACATGGTAAGAAATTTAGTGAGAGTTTTGTGAGGGGATCCGGGACGGCTGTTTATCGGCTAGAAAAATCCTCGTCACAAGTAATAATATCAAATTGGCGCTCCAAATTGCAAAAAATGCCGGAAAACCGCTGAGTTATCGTTTTCCCCTGTCTAATTTGCTCGCTTTACATTTTAGATCATGAAGTAAATTTAAAACTCATAGATGGTAAAAAAATCTAAATTTTCTGTATCTTACATTTTTGTCTGTAAGATAAAATTAACGTCATAAGTTGCCAAAAATAATAGCTTGTTTAGAATACATACGATTGACACTCAAGGTAAAGCTGAGGCTTTGTTCCGTGCACTGTTAAAGATGGCATTAAAATTAATGCTCTTTTCGTGCATTAAATTTAAGAATCGTGCACTGAATTCTGTTTTGCGTAACATGCACCAAAAAAATAATGTAGAACACGATAATTTTAAAGATACACAATATTTTCTCTTAATGCGCTCACTTAAAATATTAGTTTTTCGTTCAAACCGTTTTGGAGTATATAGTTCATGAAAAGTCAATGCAGTTAAATAAAAATTAAGGTACACAAATAGTTTTGCATCAATGCATGCGAAGAAAAGTTGCCGTATTTGTAACATAATTCTCAAGCAGTACAGCATTTCATTTTAATGCGAGAACTGAAAAAATAAATGTTTTATCTAAATCGTTTTGCAATACAAGTTTATTAATTTCTCTGCAACTGCAGTAATATTATAACAAAAAAAATTATTTAACTTTAATGCATGGTGTTGTAAATGAGTGTACTTTAACATTATTTTCAAGAAATATAGCAATTTATTATAGTGTGCGTAGGTCATAAATCAATTATTTACTTAACGCATTTTCAAGTACAAGTTCAATAATTGTTGCGCAGTTGCATGAAAATTACGATACGCATGTGAGGATAAATTAGTGCATTTGGAACATAATTTTGAAACTATGCAGTAAGTATTTTCTATCTATAATACGCATACTCGAATAATCAATCTTTTACTTAGATACTTTTGGAGAAACAGTTCAATTATTTTCTCACTGTTGTATAAAAATTAGGACACTAATCGTCGATTGAGTGGAAGAAGGTGCTATATCAACTTTGACAGAGGTAATATTTTGATTTCAACTCGATTTTTATTGTAACTTTGATAAGAGTAACGTCTTAACTACTTATTTAAAAATGATTCTTTTGTTTATTATTTTACTTTCAAAACATTACGATAAACCAACGCCAAAAATATACAGATAATCAATCGTTCGCACGTATTCATCGCTTGACAATTGTTTATGATGAACAAACTGATGATGCACACGACAAAGCGAGCGTCCCTCTACATAACTCATTCTAAAAGTATATTTACATCGAAGATTGTTTAGCTTTGATTTGTTACAAAGTGTAATCATTTAAACAATGAAGTACTGAATGTTGTATCATCCAAAAAACGTTTTTACTGCTAAATTGATTATCAGTATAGCTCTAATGCTGTCATTGTATGAGGCTGACAATACAATGTCATACATATTACCACTTGTTTTACTTGGTGCATATATTAAATTCAGTGCACGTGCAGTATTTTGTTTTGATTCTGTTGTATGTGTTCTGATTCGTGACATCTTAATTATCAGTACCAAAAAGAAATGATTTTGATACAGATACATGTCTTATCCACACTCAACATATAATACACGCGCTGGGATTAGTTTTCGGTGCTGTAGCATTGATTTTTATGTATTACACCACGATTCTTAGCACTGCAAAAAAATGTTTTATATCACTGTTAGAAACGGCATAAAACTTGACACAATTTAATGCACGAGGGTTCATTAAATTTAGTGCAAAGGTAACCTAATCATGTAAAAATGCACGTGTGCATTAAAATTATTAAACATTTACTACAATTTTTTCTTAAAATTCTATGCATGGAAATTAAATGTTAAGTTCTGTATCATTAATCAATTAATACACAGGAGCATTACGTTAGAAGAATAAGTACATGAAACTCAACAGTCATGTGCATTAAAAATAATAAGCATTTAATTTAAAAAAATCTTAAAATTTTACGTTTGCATATTAAATTTTTATTTCCGTGTTACTAATCAATTAATCAATTACTAACTAAATCATACATAGCAACGTAAAATTTAATCCACAGTTGCATAAAATTAGCAGACGTGTTCTATTAAATTGTTAGGTTAGAAAACGTTTGCCCTGTATTTCCGTCGTGCACTAAAAAAAAAATTTCGTCAATTCAAATAAATGCATTAATTTGTATTTCATTTCTTTGAATGAAATGAATCGTTACTTAATACAATAAATTATTTATTTAAATGGATAAAACAACTTATTAAGTCACTTATAAATTCAAAATAAAAAAATTTTTGTTTAATAACAAAAAATATTTAGTCGAATACGATAAATTAATGATTTA
>NW_019379672.1:146817-241375 GCF_000648655.2 Copidosoma floridanum
TGGGAATTTTTTTTTTTTTTTTTGGCAAACCCCTCTTTTCCCGGTCTAAAGATCATCGATCGTCGGCGTATCGATTATCCGGTGCGAGCGAGAGATCGGCTAGTGTTAATCGGTCGATCGGTTGGTTTTTCGCGGGTTTTGTGGCGTGTTTTTTAAAAGGTCACATCGGCACGGTGGTTTAAGATCGATTGGGTGTTGTCGAGACTGTCTATCTACAAGGGGGATCAGATGAGATGCGCGATCAAAATGCTATAACTATATTTGTACTCGATTTATTTTTTTTTTGTCAACAGTAATTTTTTCACAAAAAAATCGGTATGGCGCGTTATAACATTTTTAAATAGCTTTTTTTTCATATTTATTAGCCTACCTGACTTCCAAGGATGAATATGTGAGAATTACATGAATAAAACATCGATGATATATACATACCGATCACCGCGTGTGCCAACAGAGTGTACTATCTTCTATTTCATAATGATCGAAGCTTAAAATATATGTGTAACATATCTAAGGTAGCGCGTGTATATATACGTTGATGAATAAACGATTATTGCACGTAATAATCTCTATCTCACCACTTTGCATTTAAATGTAGATCTATATAGTTACGAATCGTTAATGTTCTTGAAGCTTTGTCGTACACGTTGTACATTATTGTTAATAAATATATAAAAACTAAATGGAATAATCCATAGATAAACGTCACCTGGGAGATACGGGTTCGATCCCACGGAACATTGGATTTTTTTCATCATATTGTCAGCTCTCTCTATAAATAATCCCACTATATTATATATTCCCTCTACAACAATATATATGACTTTCTATGTATGCACTATATAATAATATGTAACGTTAGTCACATAACTATAATACCATAATAAATTTAATATGCACGTCTCAAATTATCGTAGAGACTGTTGTAAGTCATATTTTACATGTTATCTGTTACTTTAGTGAGTTAATATAAAAAAACAAAAAAGTTTTATGGTGCCCTAATTGATGAACTGTTACGGTACGCTCCTAAGTTCAAGAGTAGTTATACCTATATATATGTACTCTGCAGAATGCAGACAGCTGAGAGCTGACTTGCACTCGAAACTGTATACTTAGGCTCCGATTTTTTAAAGATTTTGTTCGATAACAAGACACTTTTCTCATGTCATCGAAAACTGCGTAATAATATATACAAGATAGTATGTTTTTTACACCTTACGGGTTATTTATATAACTGCAGCAGTAGGTTGTATATCGCGTAAGCTTGCATTTCCTATCTAACCCGTCTTAAAACTACGGTTTTGTAAGCATGATTTCTTACAATTTTTATCGTCAACCTTAATTTTTTTTATACGAATAGAAAGATGGGAATTCAAAGAATATAATTCAATTTTATTAACCTCGGTTGGGTTATTTATAATTTCAACATTGAGGCCACTGGAGCCACCTTAAAAGAACAATATTTTTCACACATGTTCTGAAAATTTTTCCTTCACACATTAAAAGTAATTGCACGCAATGAAATCAGTTTTAAGTGTTTTCACATTAATATTAATGTATTGTACTTTACTTTTCTACATCAATTTAAAATATTTTTGATGCATTTACTGCAATCTTGTGTTGTAGGTGTTAAATTTAATGCACGCACTGAAATTGGTGTTTAGTGTTATTGCATTGATTTTAATGCATTGTGTCCTACTTTTCCAATAACAAATAAAAATTTTTTTTTTCCATTTATTAGAATTTTTGCATTGCAGACGTTAAATTTATTACATGTGTTGAAATTGTTTTAAGCGTTGTTACATTAACTTTCAATGTATTTCCGACAAATTTCTTAAACGGCATGAAAAAATTTTACATTATAGGGATGAAAAAAGCTTCCAGTACATTTGCATTAAAATTAATGTAGAACCATCTAACAGTGTGGGATGTATACGATTTTTTTTCCAACTATGCACGGAAAAGTACTGACTTTTGGCAGTGTGGTAATAACAGCAATATAATCCCTCATACCAGTGTGTAAAAACGCATAAATTTAGCCACTCGTTTACCTAAATAATGTTTCCAGGTATAGCGCCTGACGCCTGTCTTTCGCATCATTTCGCAGCACAAGATAAGAGTAGTTGACTGTTTCATTACCTTAATGTACCATTTCGATTGCGAGTTTCAATTAAACGCGCCTCATTTATACAAGCGTGGCTTCAAAGAAGCTGATTGAAATTCATATTCACTCCCACGCCAACTTGGGGACGGCATCTTTCATTTGAAAATCAGTGCTCTAAACGCATCCTCTTTGAAATAACCATTATGCATCGCGGCTGATTAAAGACTTTTCCATCAGCTTGTCGCTTTGAAACATGAACAAAAAAGGCCAATCAATTCATCTGTCCGCACGCGTTAATTGATAATACACCGACAGATGCAATCGTCGGACTAGATTTAATTAAGTAGTACGAGCGCTCATTTTCCCTTTTTCTCATATTTCGCTGATACAACGAGAAACGAGGTGTACGCTACACAGCTGTACCGCTCCAAGCATACGAGTCTCGCTTCTGTCACGGAAATGTCAAAGAGACCATTTTATAAGCGCAAGTCAATTAGGTATACGCAGCGAGGAACCCATGGCTCAAGCATACGCCACTGCATAGACTCGTCATTCCGGCGTAGCGTACACAGCGAATGGTCGAGCTGTGGGGGATGTATCGGTGATCGGGGGCGCGCCATCTCGGATTGACCGTGAATCGTGTCAGCGTTTGCCACCCCGCCTCCCCTTCCTTCCTGCCTTCCTTCCTCTCCGGATGGACGGGAATATGAAGCAGGAGAGCGACGCTTTTTCCCTCCTATCGCCCGCACTTGCAAAAGCTTTAATTGGTATGACGCCAATCGTGGATTGACGACATCGATCGACATTATCAAAGAGGGAGGAGTCAGAGCGCGCGCGCGCATGCTAGAAGGGGGGGGGTGGTAGAGCTCGGGGGTTGATAGCTCTGGTTTGACGTCGTGTATATGTACGCTTGAATGCCCGCATGCGATCGCGGATCGAAGTCATCATCGGGGCCGGTGCATTCGATTGCTCTGCGAAATTACAGCCCAACCACGCTGGCTCTTCTCTCTCGGCTGTTGCGCTCATTATCGGGGTACTCGCCTATCGAAGGCTTTCGCAGTATCGATCCAAGAGGAATTTCCGATTAATTCGCATCGATTGGAGGAGGTGACGTGTGCAGCGCGAGCTATCCGCGTCGTTGAATATATAAATAAATGAATCTGTTGGTAATTTCCAACGCGAGAATTGTTTCGATGCGCGCAGTTGTGGGTTATGACGTGCTCGACTGATTTTTCAATGGGCTGTGTGAGTGCGCTCGATTAATTGGCCACTTCTGTGCCGGAGCAGTGACATGATTTTGAATATTATCGGGTGGGTACGGGTATGCGCGTGATGTTCGTTCGTCGAATTTGTTTGACAGCGAATCAAAATCATCGTTATGAGTTTGATTTGGCTGGAGTACGATGTAGGTTGGCGTTTGAATATCAAAATATTTTCTTACTTTTTCCATCCAGCGTTAATCATCGCATGATTATAATTTGTTGCTAAAAGTGGAATTTCTGTGCATGGTAATATTTTTTTGTTTTGATCTTCACTTTCGTTTAGGTCTTCCCAAGATAATTTATTTCTTGACATAATAAGTATTCTAAACATTATAATATCTTAGCCATGGAGCTGACTATTTTCAATTGGATTTATTTTCACTGCAATAGTTGTGATTGACACGCTTTATGTAAGTTTAATTATTGCGATTTCCTTCCGATTCAATGTGAATAATTTAGTATTTTGTTAAACCTACCAGATTACCTTGAAAGATAACAAAATTTT
Organism: Copidosoma floridanum; assembly: GCF_000648655.2. Next base: position 150,689 of record NW_019379672.1, read on the forward strand.
TCAAACATTTATCGTTCACTTTTGTGTGTTTTCAAGTATATTCTATCCTCGATTCTACCCGTGCAATACTTGCAATGCTACCAATTATGCGTCTGTGATTTTTAAAAGATAATTGGTTTTAATGCTATAATTAAAATAAGTAGATAAATTAAAAAAAAATTTTTTTTTAAATCAAATACAGTTTTTTTTGGTCTATTTATTTCTTTTGGATGAATAATAAATAGCAAATCAAGTATAGGTGTGAGTGGTTTTTATATCACTACAACTTAATACGTTTAATTTTGTACAAAATCCCGCCAATCAAATTCCATGATAAATCTCAACTAATGGCATAGCGAATAAAAATACTTTTCTTTTTTTTTAATACTTGAGAATACTATTTTTTTATGTTGAAGATAAGATGATAAAAAAAATAATAAAGGCAGAAAAAACTTATGCTTTTATCAAAATGACCTCAGTTTAGTAAAACTTATTTATCAAAGTATTGGTTAAATAAGACAGTTTAAGTGTTTATTGCAGTTTACCTATATAAACAATATTTAAACCTTGAGTTCAACATAACAGATGTTTTACTGCTTCCTTGATCAAATGAAGCCATTAGCATATCGATGATACGTATAAAAGGTATGTCAAATAAAAGACATCTATATTATTACTATTTGTACTTAGAATTAATTAACAGTTTAAGATGACACACATGTATATCCTCGGTAGTATAGCGGTTATTATCTCCGCGTATCGCGTAGAGGACCGGGGTTCGATTCCCCACCGGGGAGTTATTTTTTTTTCTTTTACCAATTGAGAACTGCTTAACACCGGTAAAAATTTCTTTTGCTGTTTTATTTTACCTAAAGCTTAACACAAATTAAAAGCCTATTTGGTATTTTATTTATCCCTAACTTTCTACCGATCCGTAGTTTTAACTGTATAGTACTAGTTTAGTATTATTGGCTTAATTTTTCTCCACAAACAGTATTAACAAGAGACATTACACTATTTTCTTTAAATTTTTGTCATATTTTCTGAATCGCTTTTGGTTTGGCATTTTTGTAAATAATTGTTGAATACGGAAGCATTTTACGTAATAAAATACTGGTTATTTTTTTATTTTTCCTTCTTCTCCTTGTAAGATGGAAATTGCAATGAACCACCTTATTGAAGACTCACTGTAATGAATTCAATCGCATTATTTGTTATACCACCGGAATCTGCTAAAAAATACATAGTATATACTAAATCGATGTGTCCCACACGGTGTGCATCATGTAGACTACAGCGAGTTAAAAATTCGACACGTAGGATCTCTTGAGTTTGGAGTCGTTATTATTTTTTGAAGTATCGGCAGATTATCGGCAACTTTATACAGACAACGTACGCTTGGTAGCTATTATTATTTGACAGAATTGGCTTATAGTCCTGGACCAATACAGTTTTAGAGAATTTGGTCAAATATGATCACTTCGACATTGTCAGGATAAGTATTGTATAGTACCAACGTTTAGCATACAGAAAATTATCAGTTTATCAGTACTTCACTGTAATTCGGCCGTATTGTCAGTTTTGGCAATTCTTTCATGGGTAACTATATATAAATATTATTAATGTTTTAAATGTCTACGTTCTCTCCTGCACTTACGTATTAACTGCCATTATAATAGGTTGGAAACAGTACGATCTTACTTAGCCAGTAAAAAATTTTAGATGCTTTTTTCAATCATTCATTATAAAATAACTATACTATGTTAGCCAAAGTCCTGTAACAATCAATGTTTTAAGAAAAAACTCACAAGTTGAGAAAAACTCAAATAATCTTGAACTGGAAACGGATAAAAATATAAATACTTTCAAGAAACTATTAATAAAATGTAATTGACATTTTGGCATAAGATTAAGTTGTCATGGCAAAGTACTCATTAGTAATAACCATTTCAATATACCTTACGTAGTTGCAATGAAAAAAACCAAAAACATTTTCAACATAGAAATTTTCCATTGTTTTAAGGGTTCTGCGTCAAAAGCCCATGCCCTTGAAAAATGAATGCTATATCGTTCCTAAAGTGCCCTTTAAAAGGAAGTACCTTGTATTCTGGAGTACCCACTCTTTCAAATAATCAACTGCTGTTAATACCAAGGGTAAAAAGCATTGTTTTTTTCTAATAGGAGAGTACTACAGTGATTTTTTTTTTTATACAACTGCAGTAGTGTTGGGATGCCCGCGATATAATTCTAATCTTTAGCTGAAATTATTTTCACGCTTGTCTAGAAGTAATTTTTACAGAAATTCTCAAGTGCCTGATATTCCGGCATTAACGTAGTTTCACGGTAAAAATGACTGTATAGTCTTTTTTCACGTGTCTTAATCATCGAAGTGGCCATTGACCAAAATACATAGTTTCTCACGGGCCACTTTTTCCCAAGAAAAACAACAAAACAAAAGAAAGTAAGTAACAAAAGGGGTACGATTTGTTTGACGAAATTCAACAAGAGGAAGCACACCAAAGAACGAGTCAAAATTAATAAGCCCTTACGATGCTGAGGCAACGTGCTCTGGTAAACTGGATCGACCAGTTTCAATTGTCTTTCGGAATTCCACCTGAGATTGCATTACACCTACACCGAGCGAAACATGCACTAAGCTGCATTAGACGGACGAGGAATGAGCAACGGAAGCCAGAGGCGAAGCGTCAATTTCTCATTCGATTAAGCAACGAGCCAGCATCGGTGGCGTCGCACCGTATCGATCAGGGCGCGGACGGCAGTTCCAGCAGCGCCGTGGGCTCCCTCTGCCGTAGGGTGCAAGAAATGAGAATGCATAGTAGCGTACCCCCAAGGTAGCAAAGATCTGAAACTGCACCGGATGTCGGAATGATAGGGAACCGAGTTACCCACCCGCGGGCTTCTGCGCTCGGGGTCTCGTGCCCCCATCGGGCTTGCTACACCGAGAGATACAGTTTTATCAACGAGCGGCTCAGCCAGAACTGTTGCTTTAGTTATGAACCGCAGACTTTCACCTGGAAAGTTTGAATCGATGCTCTTGTTCTGTTTTAATACTACTAAGACGGTGTTCGTTCGGCATTTCTTGCTGTTTAAAGGGTACTGTACCTTGCAGGAATGAAAATTTTTGCTTTTATCTGAAGCATCAGTGGTAAAAAACAATCTCGAAGGACCGGAGGGACGAACCTCGAGTTGATCCACTAGCCTACCGTATCGGGAAAGGAAAATTACCAGCAGTCGTGAAGAAGCACTGCAGCCGATTCTGGACGACAGAGGGTGCAGCTGTAGAGGGTGCGGGTGCAAGTCGCGCCGGCAGTGCCACGTGCGTCAATTCGTTGACACGCCTATAAGTTTGCAAAGTATCGCGAGGGGCACGGAAGAGGTGGGGGGAGGGAGATTAATTACGCTTCAGCGCAGACGCGACGTGACACTTTCGCGTATCTGCGTTTGAACGCTTTGATGCTTTTTGCTTCGTCAGGCGAACGTGGTCATTAGCTGAAAACGTTGGGCCGCGTTATTGTAAGGGGGCTGTTTAATTTATGGAAATTGAGGACAAAAAATTTATCACACCAGTTTTATTTGCCACAGCACGAAACCGAGGCCCTGCGGGTTTTCGTGTGAATGTCTGACTATGCGTTGACCTGTACTACTGACGGTGAATTCGATCAGTTCTGAGCTCTGGCGGACATGATTTCTGAATTTTGAAAACTAAATTAATCAAATGAGTAATAATTGTGCTAGACAACTTTGAGGGACATTTCGGTAAGCCACTGCTTTTAAAGACTTTTAATAGCAGCACTGTTCATAACATTGTGAAACAAATATTTAGTAAATTAGCAAAGGTTTTTGTTACTTGAAAAAAACAGTATTATCATATTTGCGAGACTCGCATTACCCGAAGAAAAAAGAATTCTTTGCATGCGTAACGTCTGCACCCGTACCCTCAGACTGGTAAAAAGTGCAGGTGCTCCGGCGAGAGTCGTGTTCAGCATTAGAAATGAAGGCGTATCTCTCGGACCGACGAGCCCACCGTGAGATTATAAAAAAATATGCATTTATGCATAAAGTATGGACCAACATGAGCCGGACGTGGCGCACCGCATCAGCAGATGCTGCAACACGCATGTGGCATTATTTTTGTATGAAGCTTGGGAGCTCTGGGACGGGAGCTTGTTTCTGCGCGAGCGAGTGCATACATTTGGACGTCTTGTTTTTGTATCGTCTTATAGCAAACAAGAGCAACGCCACATTTGGATTTTATATTTCGTTACTTTGTTTTATTTTACACTATACAACAATGTCAATTTAACATCACGATGAATTTTTTTTTTTTTTTTTTTGGAAATTGGAAAACAATCGCAGTTGTTCGATAGTTAAAGTGGCACGAATTGTAGCTATCGCTGACCGATCGGTTCATACATCACTTGACTTGACTTACTTTTCTAAAAAAAGCTCTTTGAGGGGCTACCGAAATTCCTTTTGCTTTTAGTATTTTACTGTTAAACAGAATTTCAAAGTACTTTGGTAAGATTTTCGATTATTTACACACGCGATGCAAAAGTCACTTCTCGTGTACTTTACTTTGTCGATTTCACTTCATATTTCAGCACGTGGTGTATTCTGGATGCTTGTCAAGCACAGTTGTAAAAGTATCGGCGAACTTTTAAAAATGGCACAGCCAAGCGGCACCAATTCATGTTGATTTTAGAATGTGCTATCCGTACACTTTTATTTGATATGCTTTTCTGCGGATGCCGGTGGTGGGATGGATGGAATCTTGCGATCGATTTTTGACCTACTTCTTGATTATCGAGAAATATTTCGTTTGACAAATGTTTATTATGAGTAATAATACAACGCAGTGTAAGCATATTGCACTGAATTATTTTCATTCACTCCTTGCAAGCGGAAAATTATGCTGATATGAAATATAGATTTGGTTAGGTCCCTTCGATTGGTTTGCTCAACCGATGGCTAGTTTTACTTTACGCGCCGGTCTCTACTTGATTTTGTAAAAGATGAACTCTTTTAAATTGAAAAACAAATATGCCGTAAATCCATTTTAAATTTAATTTTACATCAAAATTTTAATTAAAAAGTGAAGTGTTAAAAAAGTATGGATAAATTATTATCAATGTAGTGTCTTACAAATCTTTTGTTTAAAAGGATCCTGAGAGTAATTTAAGTTAGTAGTATTTATGTCTTCGTACTCATTCAGTACGTTGTAAACGTTATTAAAAAATAAATAAATAAATTAAAACCATCATCAATTTTTATGACAGAGCTTAAAATGTTTAAAAAATTACAAAAGTATTTGTAACAATAATAAATTGGATTGCATGAGGCGCATATATACCACATCTACTAAATTAAAAACTCTGAAATAATTTTTTATAGGACAAACGAATAGTACGGTAACTCCCACTTTTACAAGCAATGTGTACGATAGCAATAACTGTCTTCTTTTTAGTTTACAAATAAAAACATGTTTTTATGATGTTTTTTTTCACAATATTTTTGCAAGCCTCAAGGTTTGATTGATACAATCTCTCACCAACTACTTTTCAACAAAAAAGAAAAATAAAATAAAAGAGATTTAAGAGGGCATCTATAAATGTCACTTGACCCTTTTATCACTTCATCGGAAAACTGTGCCAGTCATAGGAGCGAGCATCATCAGAGTTAAAAATGCAACGAAACTAATAGCACACCTGGCAAAAAATCCGCCAACAGTCCACAATCAAATTTTGCACAATTATTGCGAACAATGGAGGATGAGGACAACAAATATCTTAAATTGTAGGCATTGAAGAGATTTCAATATCTCTCATCAATAACCATTGTGCCGGCTTTTCGTCACTTTGCGTCATTTACCTTCGAAAGCTGGTGAACTCTATGCACCAACTCCCTCGAGTGCGCTAAGCGTTACTCCGCGCAAGCGATCTCCCGTCGTTTGAGCCATGAATCAATACGTTGCATGTGTGACAAAGACGAATGGTTGCACAAAGAAAAACTGGCGCAAAAAATGCAACGGATCAAAAGAACACGAGGAAGCGTCGGTACGAGAAAAAGAGAGAGAAGCGAAAAAGTGCGATGCAACGAGATTAAGCGGAGGAAGAAAAAAACGATCTGTGAAAAGCGTGTGTTAGGTGATCTGTAGTGTGGTAAAGTACACAAATAGCCACGCGCTAATTCGAGTTTACACTCATTCCTCTCCGAACTTTCAATCGCGTGAGATTAGGTTCACAGAGTCTTGTTTTTTTTCTTGTTTTGTACATTTGTGAAATGAGCTGTACATCTATATAATTTATTATGTGCGCTGAAGCTAATCATTAAAAAAAATTTCTGTTTTTCGTTGCACACTATTCTCAAGGAAAAACAAATTATTTACAACTTAGCAAGCACTAATTATTCGGATACAGTGAACGTCTAATAGAGATTCAATATCTGAGGGCCTCAAAAAAATTACTTACTAAACATTAAACACAATCTTTACGTTTTGTACATGCATAATGTACATTATTTATTGCTCTGAATATGTTTTATTTGTTCATTCACAAACGTTACCATTTGCAGACTAGAAATTTAACTTTCAATATTACTCCTTTGTATTAAACTATAAATAAATTACGTTTCGGTTTACATAACATAGCTAAGCTGGTTTTACATTTTCTTTAATAACTACGGTAATTTCATAAATTTTTTTTGAGATCCAGTTTTTGATCTGATGTCTCAAGTTTTTCCTTGATCCTTAGCATGTACGGGTGCTTAATTAATTTTATGAGTTTTCTTTCAACCACTTATCTAATTTTTCAAGTCTTTTACCGAATTTGCTTAAATCACTATTCGCTACTTATCTTGTTTCTTTGAAGCTATTTTTTATTATATCCACCCTTCTACCTTTCAAATATTAATACATCTACTAGCCCCCTTAAATGTCTCTATGACTAGACTATTCCTGACATCTTTTTTATCGAACGTAATCTGACATGTTTTGATTTCATCCAATAACCCATTATTGTTCGTCTGACTTGCACCTTTTCGGTTACCTCTTTTTTTTCCCAGTCACATGTTTCCTCCCCTTTCTGGGGTGCAAATGAGATGTACACTTTTGTTTTATCAATACATACATTATTTGTCAAAAATGCTCCAAAAAATATTTACTGTTTTTTGTGTTATCTCTGGTTGTATTGAAAGTGATTCAAGACACTGTTTTTTCTTACCATGGGCACAAAGTGTAACAGACGCTTTGCGCCGTTGTAATCAGTTTGGGCCTACGGGTAGAAGAGTTGGGCCCAAAGTACATTTTTCTACCTGAGGCGTTTTTGAGGGTCAAGTGTGCCCTCAGTAGAAAAATAGGTATATAATACTTTAAATACTTTTGTCATGCAACTGTTACAACCATTGAATTTATCTAGTACTTAATAGTCGTTTTCGGCACAAAGTGTCATGGCTTCCGGAGCTATTTAGCTGTCCAAGGATCCTTTGAAGCAGGCCCAAGATACCGTAAGGTAGTCCCAGATGGATGGCACTTGTGTGACGAACACTGTTTTTCTTACCTAGGGCAAACCCGCCCCTTAAAAACGCCCGAATGAAAAAAATTTTCATTTCTACGGTACAAAACGATACTCCAAAGTCCATAATGACAAAATATGGCTATAGCTCTTAAATGCCCTAATTGTTTCCCAATTAACGTATGTAAAGTAAAAATGGCTTGAAAAAATAAACAAAAAATTGAATACGAGAAGAGATATCCAGCTAAAAGATAACAAGGCAAAAACTGTAGTGGTAAAATTACAAAAAAACCGACAATAAATAACGCCTGATCTTCAGGTTAATACGCTTTAGTCATAAAGAAAAAGAATCCAATGAGGTACGGGCAGTATGCAAAAATGAAAAAAAATAAAATAGGTATAATTGCTACTGTTCAAAAATTCAAACTGCAAAAAGGTGGAGAGGAAACAAATAAAAAAATTGTCATAGAAAGAATGTTTTCTCTCTTGTACTATTCATGTGTTCAGTCAAAGCTATCCAGTTATGGTAACTAACTGTTAGGACATCTACATTTACAGGCTAAGTAACTTTTGGTACTCAAAATAAAATTTACTCCTCCACGTTAATCACTTTTTTTCTTTCACTTTATATTTTATTCGTAAGAATCTCATACCATACTCTTGTAAGCTTAATTTTCTAAAATAAAAGGCCCTCATGAAAGGTCACACAGAATTCCTCAACCTAAAAAGATGTAATTCAGTCCTCTTAGACACGGTGCAAAAAATGCTTCAATTCAATAAAATACCCTTCCCAAGGCCTCTTGAGCTTGGGTGTGAAAGAGAAAATTTTTCCGATGGTTCACTCAACAGTGACGTAACCGTGGCACTGCCCCTTGTCAAAGCTAAACACCAGTTTAGCTAATGTGCGCCGTAGTTGGTGCTTACAGAATTAGATTTGTCAGCGTCAGCTTTCAAATTACTGTGTCGCCAACTAGTACCTGTCTCCTAAACAAACTTTTAAAGAGATTTGTGGCCGGCGTTTGATGTCTGGATGATATACTGTTACGCATTGGCAGGAAATCTCATGAAGCAAGGACTTTATTTTGAGGTTATATTTAACCACTAACGGCACCGTTGAATCATATCCAGGTTTTTTAAATCACCTTTGTCGCGCGTTCAATTATTTTACAATTTTTCAAAGCAGTAGTTTCAAGAATATAAATACTTACAAGGATAACCTGAAGCTGATATATATCGCTTTTGCGTTTGAAAAGCTTATTCAATACAGGTCGGTGTGTCACGAATATAATTACTACCAGAGCGGACGCTATTAAGAATCAATTACAACTCCGGCTGATGGTAATACCGGCTAATGAGCATATCACGTTCCCGAACTCGAGTGCGCCATTGATAGTCCCCTGCTCCATCGCTTTAGAGAGAAAATTTTATGAAAAAAAAGACATCACGAGTTTGTTCGGGATTACGCCCGTGAATTGAAGGATTAGGTGTAGCCAGAGAGGATAACCGGACTGGAAAGTGCGGAAAAATATGAGCGCGAGATTAACAAAGCGAGCTTGTTTTGGTGAGCCGAAAAAAAAGGGTTCAACTGCATATACGGGAGAACTGCGCACGAGCCGACTGTTTGTTGAGGAGCTTGGGGAATTATGAGCTTAATCCTCTTGACTTTTATGTCCAATGAGCCTTATTTTTTTTATCGCGTATGGAGAGGAGCTGGAATGAAAATCGGAAGAAAAAACAAACGTGAGATTAAGCTCGTTTTAATCTTGTTAACTGGCAAAAGGGGAAAATGAAGGTAAAAAATATCGGTACCTTTATTTTGAGTTTCAGGATGGGTGCAATCGTGAAAGAGGAAACGAAAAATTATTCCTACTCTTGAATTAATTTGATTTGCATTATTTTGAATTCCAAAGAGTTTCTGCTGTAGCATTTACTCAGCTCTTATTTATTCATCAGAATCATTAATTTACTCATTCAAATGCGGAATGAAGGGTTTAGCCATATTAAATTGGATTAAAGAAGCAGTTTAGCATCCTCAAGAGATCTTTAACCCTTCTAATTCATAAATCAGTAGAAACATGACTAAAATTGTTTGAGAATTTTAAAAAAATTCTGGACGACTCTTGCTAACTGAATGGGTATACTGAGGGCGTTACGATTAAACTGAAAATAAGTATTTTTCCATACTAGCATAAGACCGAGATCTTTTTTATCTATTAAAGTACGACTTGTGGTGAGATTTTACGTGAATCATAATTAATGTTATATAATAATCGTGAAAAATGTCAAAGTCTTTGAAGCACGTAGATTTTTTAAATATGGTTACTTTTACGACGTTGTTTTTAAAATAAGTGAAATTTTAAATGAAACATTTCGATAACGGTACGCCAGATTTCAATAGACCTCCTTTGCTTGTGTATGACAATGTGGTAGAGTTTTATCCACCAACACCCATATACCTCAAACTTTAATGGCTTGCCATGCATGCAACCTTCAAAAAGTTCATGACCCAATGCTAAGTTGTGAGCACATTGCAAAAAAACTAAAACCATTCCAGTAGCAAAAAACTGCAAAAACGGTGGTTTCGGCTTCTACAAAAAACTTGCGGCGTTTTACAGCAGCTATCGCATGACTCAACTGAAAGTTAATCAATTTTTTTTTTTAATCTGCACATTCAATGTAGCTTTTGTAACTTGTACATGCATGACAAATTTAATCCTAAAACTATGTCGAAGAACCTTCAAATAGCAATGTAAATCATTTTAAATTCTACGACGTAAAAAAACCACAGATAAAATCATAATTCTAACAAAACTGCATATTTCATTTTAATGCTGAATCGATAATTTAATTTATTTAAGCGTATCAATGCACTACTAAGTAAATTCCAGAAAGCCTGGTTCCAAGGTGTATCACCAAAACTATGGCGTTTTCGTGCCATAGCCACCGTAAACTACCCAGTGGTTTTTCTGGAAACAGTATTGCTATTGTGACAGGTTGGTACGAACTCTAGATTGTTTTAGAGCACGCGCTGAGAGAAAAAAATAATAGTAATTTAAAAAAATCACAACAAAAATTATCATTTTGCTCAGTTAATCGGATACAAGCTGAGAAAAATGGAAAAAATTATTATTTTTAACAGGAGAGCTTCGATGGCTTAGTGGTTAGTGTGCTAGTCTTCTGGCCGGAGATACTCGAGGGGTCATGGGTTCGAATCCCGTCCAAAATTATGGATATTTTTTTCTCGGGGTTTTTTCGATGTGATGAATACCCAGAATGCTAAAACACTTTCCGATTTTTAAAACAAATAGTCGATTTTTCCGAATTTTTCTGGTGATGTCTGAACCTTTAGGGACTTCTTTTTCGAAGAAAAATTAACATCTGGCCAGCTCACCGAGTAAAGTCTCGTGTTGGTTATAAAAAGGTCGGTACAACGAATTGGATGGAGACGCCCTGCAAACAGTACCCAGTAGAATATATGACCGAGTCGTCTGAGGGTAACTTTGCAAGGGACCTGCAGGAAAGACTCGCATACTTGGGAAAATAAGATGGTAATTACGAAAAAAAAAAAAAAAATAAGGATGTTAAAGATTAGGGATATAGAAGACGTCTAAACTCTGCATTAGATTTACGCGGAATCTAAATACAATAGAATACAATATTTTTAACAGTAAAGAGTATTGTTTAAGCAGGTAAAATTATGGTTGGAATAGTAAAAGTTATGGTTGGCACAGTAAAAATGTGTGTGCGGAAAAGTAAAATTTATTAACCGTTTCTTTTAAGGTTTACTGTTCCAGGATAGAAATTTTTACTGTTCTAACCATAATTTGTACTTTTCAAACCATAACTTTAACTGTTAAAACAATAATTTTTTCCTTTTTTTCCAGCTTCCATCTGATTTACTGTGCAGAATGGTAATTTTTGCCAAAATTTCTTTATAACTTTTATTATTTTTCTCTCTTAGTACACTGTGAGTTTCACTTCGATAAATAATTTGCAAATGAACCACACAGACTGTACATGCGTTAACGTATTGACGGAACAAGCATTAGTTTTCCAACACTCACGTGCTTCTGAATTCTAATGAAATGGTTCTAGAAGCGGGCGTAGCATCGATATACACGCCATTACCTAATTTGCACGTACAGGTACATAGGCGCGCGCAAACCGATAACCGACAGCGACGGATGTGTGTGGATGTTTGGGATGTTTCGCTGCCCTGCGGTCTTCGCTGGCGATTTATCGACAGGCTACTGGTGGTAACTTTATGCTGCACGAAGTATAGCGATATACACGTTTGGGAGAGCGCATGGGTTTGATCAATCCCGTTTGATTGGTGCAGAGTTTGCTTATCAACGAAACGGAAAGATCACTACTGGATTCCACTAGTAAAATGTTTATTGCAAGTAAGAGTACACTCGTTAATTATTTCAAAATTGAAGGAGATTTATAATTACCCACGGCTTGAGCAAACCACGGGCTTTTTTTCGGTGGGTCAACTCAATGTCAGCAAGGCTTACCTGAAACACAAAGAAAATACGTAGGGTTAATTATCGGTCATTGCTTCGTAACACATAAGATAAATTTAAACTCCTTACATGGTATGTTCAGAGTACGTTTTACAAACTCAACAAATGGAAGAATCAAGACGGGACAGAAGCGGACAATATTCAAGTATAAACTATGGCTGTAAATCAAGATTTCTTAGTTGAAAAACTTAAAACAAGCAGTGGGGAAAAAACGTGGAAGTGCGCAGTACCACAAACTTGGTGGGGTTCGATGCCGTCCTTGGTGGCGCGCACAAAGGAAGGCCAAGGGGAGCTGAGGAGCAAAAAAAGGGACTGCGTGTAAGCCGCAGGCTCGACAGCGATTATTCTCTCTGTGCCGGGAAAATTGTGCCTCGAGAGCACTTTTGCCGTTTTTTCCTTCATCCTCCCGCACTCGTTCAAAAATCCACCCCACCTCTTTACGCTTTCTCTTGTCACTGCAGCCGCACGGCCTTTGTCATCCTACTGCAGACTAATAGAAAGAAAAAAAAAGTAGATGGAGATTAAGCACGTGGACGTAGCATCAACGACGTAGGTTGGTCAAGGAAAAAATAAACTAGTGGCCAGAGGGGAGGGGTATTTATCTCACCGTTGTGGCACCAAGCGCGTGCCACAATGAGCAAATCAAGAAACTTTTCCGGAAGAGGTGCGCACTGCGAGCACCCCTCCCCCATCCCGACCTCGGCCCCGGCACGTTGTGTTTAATTCGAGAGTTCGTGCGCGGCAAGGATAATGACTGCACTCGCGCTCCCAAGAGGGGGTGGGGCGTCTACAGGGTGAACTTTCATACTCTCCCGTGGGTGGGAGTCAGGTTTGATGAAGTGCTCGGCTGCTGTGCGAGGGCTCGTAAAAATGGAGACGAGACGGGTGCGGGGTCGGCCTCTCTTGTGCTGTTGTGGTAGGTGAGGGCGGACGTGGAGCTCAATTCGAGTGGATATTGTGTCGTGTCCTTTATTGTTGAAATTCAGAGATGAAGGACAATTTTTAGCGGGCCTGAATTAAATGAATAAACAAATGCTACAGTGTCATCGAACATGAATGTGCTTGAGGACGAAAGTTTTAATTATTGTGTTTTGTACGCTCTCGGGACTCGCTGGTTCTGTCAATCGATGGTTACGAAGCCTTACGCTGTTTTCTTTGCGTTTTGTCAATTTGTGAGATGGACGAATCGTTTGATCGATATTGAGAATCCAATGGGTTAAGAACTCCAAATGCAAATGGCAACGATCGTTGTGACCGTGTTAACAAATTAAAATAAATGAAAGGTTCAAAAAAAATGTTCTTGAATCAAGTTTTTAAGGAGACTATACGTTTATTTTATTCTTCTGGGTTACTTTAGCTGCTGTAGCATTGTTGCACTACATTTGAAGTGCATTGCTTCTCTGATGTTACAAATTCAACGGAAAAGCTTGAGTGGGAGGTATCTGAGCGAAATAGAATTCGCAATATCAAATGTTGAATGCTTGGAGATTCTAGTTGGGCTAGATTTCAATGTGCGCTCGTGAACTTACTCTGTTCTTGTGCATACATGGATATTTAAGATTGTGTGGTTACAAGAAGGTTTGGAGAAATCCTTTGCTTTTTAATAATGTGGAAAGAACTCACTCTGGTGGAAATGAGAAATTGAAAAGATTAAATGAAGGTAAGGTAAAGTACCCTCTATTCGCACACATAATTTTAGGTAATCCACTATTTCTAAATTCACAAAGAAATTAGCTGTTTTTGCGAAAAAGACGGTTGACATGTAGATAATAAAGTAATTTTTCTGTCACTTAAAAAAAAAAAAAGTTCTTTGTGACCGTGTGATCATTGTTTAAAATAATTATAAAGATTCAGTCTCAAAACCCCTATATTCGGACAATGCATTTCTAAATAGTCCGAATACAGGTCCCGTTACGACATAGGGACCATAATCCGGACAGTCGTGAACATTGAGAAAATGAGGTTATGGCAGATCTTTATATACAGTTATATTTTACTTTAATGGCTTTAATTTGTTAAACAAATGCAAAAAACAAATTATTATTGTATTTTACTACATAGTAAAACCATTTCTTTGCACTTGTAAGCAAGTGAATTGCTGGATTATGTGTGTCCGAATATAGGGTACAGTTTGAACCGTAGTATCTAATTTCCGGACAGCAGCCAAACACAAAAAACCTCGATTTGCAAGAAAAAACATTTCTTTTAATGAATTATCAAATTAATTCGACGTATGTTGTAACTATCCTAAATCAATTCGATACTGTAGATTACAAATAAATTTTTTTATTCAGAAATTGTAAAAAAATTATGTAATTATCGCTGCTGTCTGGATATAGGTCCGAACAACACTTTTGTCCGAATACAGGGTACTTTACCTTACGGAAAAGTTCATTTCAACTTTTATAATCTTTAATTTTCTTTTTAAATAAAGATAGTAGTTTCTTGCGACTTCGTTCGAGTGCAATTTCCAATATCAAGAGTACTGCATTAAATTATTTAATGTACTTTTTTTTACAATTTGCAAGGTATACTCGTTAACCATGATAATTTTCCATACGCGTAGAGATATGCTTGCAACAGTCCCAACTAGCGGCGAGAAATTTTGTCATTTAGAAGGAAATAGCCCTTCAAGTCTTTATAGGAAGTTTACATAGCTAACTAGCTGGGGTGTAAATGTACACACAGTAATGTATCTTGACATTAAGTTAGGTTATGGTTAATGTAAACAATTTACTCCCTGTATTTTGGAGAAGCAGTTTCTTGAAATAATTACACCATATGCGTCAACAAATCAAATAATCAGTCGGACATTAGAGTTACTCTTTATAAGAAAACAGTTACATTTATTTTAAAGTTAAATTTCCAGACAAGATAAAAACTATTTTGTAGACAATGAAAGTATCCAACAGTGCAAACGTATCATGGAATATACTCAAGTGTGTATTTATTTAACGCAATGTCAACAGCACTTTCTAAACATAGCATAACCCCTGCCTTGACAATCTACAAAAAGGTAACCACAAACGTGTTCCCCTCCAAATTACTCGCAACCACAGAGTCCAACGCGTCCTTTGAAATTGTCTCCCCGCAGAATTTTGGGTATTGCCGCACGCCCTGAATGCGTACACTTTGCTAAATATGAACTCCCCGAGTTTCACCTGAGCACCCAGTAACATATGCAAACCTATGCCTGGATTGCCTGCCTCGCTTGCATTAACCAGCAATGGTACATGGGACTTCTTGGCTTCCTTAACGAAATTCACACAATACAAAGGCTGCATGTCTGCGGTCGAGTAAAACGTCAGAGTGTGTGTGCCCGAGAGAACAGCAGCAGCTACGCAGGAACAACGCCTCGAGTTGCACGTTTGGTCCATAATATATATCCATGCTCGAATTTTCAGTTGTGTATGGATGCTACGAGTGTTTATTGAACGTACCTACCACGTGCACGCGTACGTGGTGACGTATTTTTGCAGTGGCTCCTCCGTTGTTGTTGATCGTGGAACTATTTTGCTTATAAGACTAAGACAATGTGAATGAGAAGATCTTTTTTACAATGCATTTGAATGGTTACTACTAATGTATAGATGACATTTTCATGGGAAAAATATTAACTGGTAATAAGTTAACTGCTGCTTGGTAATAACTAGTACGGTACGGTAACAAGGTCTGTGATTTGTATCCGTCATTCAAAATTTCATAGAACTGTTGGCTTACTCTAGTATCGAATCGCAGAAATCCTTCCAATTGTCAGCAGATCAATAGCAACTGGGATTTCTAAAACAGTGGATGAAGGAAAATTTCCCATCACAGACGAGAATGCTGACTTGGATAGTTTACCTAATTTATGCCTCTGAGAATCCAACATGAGATAACCACTCACTGCTCAAGAAATTAAAATCGAGCAACATTCTAAGATCAATAGGATCTCCACGCTACAGATTTCTAAGTCCGAACATTGATCTTAAAGATTTTATCCACCCTGATCCATTGTCTGAGGATGTTGTGCAATGTTGTTTGACGTCACAAAAAGTGATTTTTAAGAGCCATGACTTATCACTTAATGAGATGCTGTGGAGAAATGGCTGAAGTGATCGATCCTAACAATTGTCCATAAACTTAGCAATAAAAAGAAGTGTGCAACGTGTTTTATCGTCAATGGTGACGTGGAGGGATATATTTTCAAAAGCATATGTGTTCTACATACAAGTAGAAAATGTGCACTGTCTTTGTGCCCAGCATATCGCTGTCAAGAAAACTAAGACTTCATCAAAGAATACAGCAGCTATCAGATCATTTAGAAATAAGGTGAGAAGGAATCAATACTTTAAAATTTTGTGTTAATTTATCTTAAAATCGTAGTAACTTGCAGCCTTTTTTTTATATTAAAAAGGCTTAAAGCATTTTTTTTTCTAGGTCCATTTCTATTTAGATACACTAATCTTAAAGGTCAATACCTTAAGACCATGTTCAGAAGCGATAAATAATGCGGTTGGATAGTAAAATTTTCAAAAATATGTAATTAAAATAAGTACCTGGCTCCTTATACTGTTAATGAAGTCCTATTGATGTCCTCAGGTTCAATGATTCACTTGATAAAAGACTGGATTCCAAAATTACCGTGATCTAACTTTTAATGATCCAACTCACTTCTTTTACCCTTTTTTATTTTTAATTTCAAAATGTCCCTTAAAGACGCAACGATTCACTACAATTTGAAATAGTCTGGAGCAAAAAATACTGAGGCGTGCCAAGAGAAAAAACGCACTCCCACTGATGTTGAAAATGATCTTAGTAATTATGAAAGTTACAAGGTGCACATGCACAGGCGTCACAGGCAGCAGTGGAAGCATTGCCCCTTTTAATAATTAGAATTCATATGAAACCAGGACGATCGCTCACACGCTCCAAACTTTTCGAGGGAGTGTAAGGATCTTGGTCTAAAGCTGGCTGCCTTTCGCGGAGGAGGAGAGTAACTATCAGCTCTTCAGTAGGTGTGGTACTGCTAGAAGTTGCTAGGAAGAGAAGGAATACCGTTGCCTACGGCGCACGAAGAAGTTAAGGAGTCAAGTGGGATGTGTCACGTCGATTAATTCCGAAACACGTTCGCGTTCTGGCTTCTGCTTCTCTTTCTCCGCTGCGACTCTCCCACTCCTGGTCTTAAACGAACTTTCAAACTTTCCCCTGAATTCACTTTCATGGACCACCACGTCATTGCTACAGGGATTTAATTTGCTCTGTTGTGTGTAATCTTCTTTGCAGATGCAGAAATGCAAAGCATCATACGTCTCATAAGGTCTGTAAATAGCATGCAAGGAGAGCATTAACGGGCTGATGAGTAAATGAGTGAAATCTTCATCTGGAAGAGAAACAGAGGGGGATGAAGAGTGCTGTAAACTTTTCGGGTAAGGAAAAGCACTGCCACGTGCTTCCGCTGTACGGGGTACTCTAATAAGACCTGAATCTGGTACCAAAAGCGGAATTAATCTGCCGAACGGATTCGCGCGCACGAAACTGCTATCTGATTCCGGAGAGTGTTATTGCCTGGTATACATTACTGTTCTATACATGAGAAAGATGTGTGCACTACCTGTAAGCTATTAGAAAATTCTTCAATTTTTGAGGGATATTTCGTTCATGTATCAATGTACAGAATTCCTGGAATGATAAGTCATACTCAAGTTTGGAAAAAAAACGAAGGAAGAATACGAATTTCAAGATTGAATTCCTGAAAAACTTTTAGAGATGATTTCTAGCATTACACAATCGAACAGTTTTGAGCTTAAGTTCCTATTGAAACTAATCAAAACTAAGTCTTCGGTTATAGAAAGAAAGATTCTTTAAAAGTATTTCACAGGCTTCCGTACTCAAAGCACCATGAAAATGAAAGAATTGAAAGTTGAATCAAAAGTTTTCCGTCAATAGTTATGGTAGTTGAGTCATGAACCGCGAAACTCTGATAGAAATGTAGATCAAGTAGCTTAAATTATTATCTAATAACAAATCCTCTAACTACTGCAGTTTTAGTCTAAGAATAAAGTAACATTGGTTTTCAGTCAAAACTATTCATTCTGAAATCAAAATTCTCTACTGATAAACTACATAACGTATAAATAACGTTATTTTCATTAAATATTAACTAACCACGTCAAATCTTCGGAAATGGGACCTAGCTGCTATGCAACACAAAAAATTAATTGAATCTAATATTCTTCAAGTATAATTCTCAATCCAGTGGTTGGCTACGTATTGTAAAAAAAGGATTTATACATAGAAATTAAGATAGGCAAGATAGCTTAGAGAGCTGGTTCTTTTTACCAACAACGTGTTTTACGCTATAAACTTCATACGTCATAGTAACACGTCGATGCAAATACTTGTGATTATAGAGAGTTGAATTTTTTAAATATCCACAACGTTAATGTTCTTCTGATACAGTAAAAAAAAAAAATAAATAACCATTTAAAAGTGGCAGCAGGTAAAGTAGAGGCAATCATCTGATGCGTAGAGCTGCTTCTGAATTAACGCACTTTAGATGTGGCTCGTAGTCAAGGGGCATCTTTTTCAACACAGCTTGGATTCTTGAGGCAACTGAAGCAGCCAGCACTTTAAGGCAACGGATGGATACGAGTAATTTAGCGCTCACCAGTGCGAATTACGCGGGACATAAACATACACGTCTTTACTTAGGCAGGAGGTATAAAGCAGAATAGAGCATCGTTACTGTTATAAAATATCCCGGAAAAGATTATACTGGTAGAATATGTGCAATTGAACAAGAACATATTTTTTTATGACAATCATGAAAGTCAAGAACATGGAATAATCCAATATTCACACAAAAGTTCGTCACCTTAAATAAAAAAACGTCATTTCTTTTCTGAAGTATAAAAATGTATCTTTTTATGATCATGATTTCGGAGTGCATCATCTTATTTTTAAAATAGAACAAGATAATATGTTTTCGACATCAAAAAATTAAATGATACTTTCTTGAAGTTCAGAAATAAAATGATTCGTTCCTTTATTGAGGTGACAATTTGATCCATAGCAACAATTTACCTTACGAAGGTGTGTATCTTATTTTTTAAAAATTTTCAATCTCTTCCAATTAAGGAGGCTCCCTCGTGACAGTTCCCAAACCAAGACCAGATGAATTTAACAGTTGAAAATCTACTGAATCCAATAATATAATTATTTATATCACTTACTCTGCAAAATTTCGAGATATTATTAATTTAATGTAGCGCTTTCTAACACGTATTCTTATGGTGGAGCTCGCACATGCGATGAAAACAACTTAAAAACTCGAATAAATCAACAGTTTTCGTAACAAGAGCGCACACGTTTTGTAGAAAAAAAACCTCGTCTTTCGAATGACGCCTAGCAAAGTAAGTGTTACCCTTGGAAAATTTTGAGATATTCTAATAAAAATTGATCAAGTTATTGTATTTTCACACGTTAGCCTATGTTCTACTGCGTCAGTAATGCCAACTATACTTGAGTTTGCGAGCAAATTTGTGAACTACGATGAGGGTTGGCATTTCTGCACGAGGGAGCCTCCTTAATAACCTAAGCGTCGATTGTTTTAGGGGTTTACGAAAAAAAAAAAAAAAAAAAAAAAATTAGAAGCGAAGGTTTTTCATTCAATTAGTTAATGCGGCTCTGAGATGTACAAAAAAGAGTTGGGAATATAAGAAAACGACGACAAGCCAGAGAAAAACTTTACAGTAGGGCAAAGGCCATTCAGAGTAGCTGGGCCGAAACGAGCTGGTTCTAAAGTGGCCTGCTCCTTCAATTTGTCTGGCCAACGAAAAGGCCGAAAGGTCCGGCCAAAGTTCCAGAGGCAGCAGCCTTCGAAAGGGCAAATTATCCTGAACGAGTAGTGGTGCAAGAGCAAGTGAAAAGCTTGGCTGCACAATAGCCCGTGGGCAACGACACACTGTTGGCAAAACCACGAGCTGCTTTCTAATAGCCGGGATTGCTGGAAATTTATCGGCTTCGGACAAACTTCCAACTATCGGCCAACTTGTGCGTAGGTTACTACCCGCACTGCTGCCCCTATGTTGATTTACAGCGACAAAATTTTCAGAGTGAGATTAGTAGCCAGAGTTACGAACTGAGGATAGGGCCAAGGAGCGACGAGGGATTTCCATTGACTGCGAAAGTAATGTGGAGCCCGGATTAGTGGAGTAACTAGGGATTTTATTTTTCATTACTCTCCTTTCACCGTAGTATTTTTTTAGAGAGAAAAAAACGGAAAAAATTGAGAGAACAATGAAATCCATTCCAGGTAATTGATATCAGATGAAAATAATTATGAAGAAATTCATGCGTTAATTTTTGAAACAATATTTCATAATATTCTTAGTCCGGTATAAGGTTTAGATGCAAAGGTACTTACTGTGTTGCTTCTGCAAAATGAAACTAATTATAAATCAATTATTAAAACTAACAGAGCGCCAAAACGGTGTGAACTTTTTACCAACTGTCATTGATGATGTTGCTTTTTTGGTAAATATGGGACTTTTGTTAAGATAATTCAATAATCAAAAATAAACAGAGTGACTCATTAACGTTTAGCACACATACTGTAAAACTAAAAAAAAATCTTTTCAACTTAAAACAATAATAAAATATTTTTTGATTATATTTAAGTGTGAGAACTCGACAACTACATTATTCAGGTGCATGCGTGAATGGTTATGGTGCACATTTTATACATTTCATACAAATTATACTGCATAAAATATATTAATACCCCATGTTGAATATGCTAAGTAGTAGCAAAGCAATAACAAAGTTAGATTGTATGTCTTGGTGTAGAAAATATATTGTAAGTTTACTTTTAAGTTCTTTAATTTAGAACCACCTTTAAAAAATGTTAGTCAACTGTTATTTTGAAAAAAAGCTGAATAATTTGGAAATGTGAATATCACTTCAGTGCCCGTTTACATGCAAATAACCAGCAACATATACGAATCATAGTTTGATTATTGATAAATGTTTGCAATACAAATACCAGATTCACAACATAAGTTTTCTTAGCTTTTTTTACGCAAAATACCATGTTCCTCATGAGATTTTTAATATAAATCAAATGAAATAACAGAAAAATAATAAAACACAACAAAAAAGTTTTGTTTGCCTAACCTTTTGTTAATTGATGATCCTAAGCAAACAAATTCTATTGCTACAACCAATCTCAATTAGTTAAAATGGCTATGTAATGATTGGTTCAAATACTGACATATGGATTATTCATTAGAATCATATTATTTTATTGATTTCAATTTAACTATTACCCTGACTAACATAATTGAATTTCGTAAAAGACTTATATTTTTTTTTTCTGATACACCTAATGTTACACCTAATGATTATAAGTTTTTAATATTACTTAATACTTTACTGTTTGTTTTTAAGTAGTAAGCAAGATTTTTTTTCTATGTTAAATTAGAGTTACAACTTTTATTTATGTATTTAAAGAAAAAACAAATGGCTCCTATGTTTTAATCTTTGATAAAAAAAATTGGTATTTAATTTTTTTTCTATACCCAACTATTAGCAGCTTTTTAATCGATATAACTCAAACATAAAATCGAGGAATAAAACACTTTTTTTTAGGAAAAAAATAAAAAAAATTGGAAAAAAGCATGAACAGTTCAAAATAAAAAGATAAAACATAAGTTAATTAAAAAAACTTGTTATAAAACATTATGCAAAAATTCACGATCCTGAATTCATGAAGAAGGCAGTAAATAAGAAATATTCTAAAAATTAATCTGTATTATTAAAAAAATGAAAAAACTAAATAATTAAAAAAAAAGTTAGTCTTGTATTATAGAATTTTTTTTAATGCTGCCTATGTAAGGTTTAAAAAAATAATGAGTAATACAAATGAAAGAAATTTTTATCAGAACCTTCCATGATTTATACGTACATTACCAAAAAAAAGTAGAATCTCAGCAAACACAAGGTTGACTGCACAAAAAAATGATTAGTGGAATCCACAATATAATTTTAAGTGTTCTACGAATCAATGTATGCAAAAATACTTGGGGTAACAGGATGAAAGTTATCATTCTGCATTCAGACTGTTTCGTATGTTAAACTCAAAATACATTGATATTATATTATGCTTTAATTTGCACATTCCACGATTTTCCTTTACTAGCAAACCGGAATTATTTGAACGATGTTTCAAATTTGTGTAAGTAATAATAACAAATATCCATCTGTATATGTGTATATTATATTAACTTAAAAACTTTTCGACAATTAGACGTTAATTAAAAAAGAAACTTGTTGCTTTCTGTGCATACGCATGCTTGAAAAAGTATGTTAACCTTGTGGCAAGTTGTCATCAAGAGTCAAGAAGTGTTTGAAAATGAAAGAAAATAAAAATTAAAGCGTTAGTGGTTGTATCACTATATCTATAACGTATTTTTTTCAGGTTTTAATATATTTTCAACGAATTTTTATCAGAAAATTTTTTTGTGAAACTGATCACATCGTAGTACAGTATTTTACATAACTTGAAAACAACCAATATTTTTACGAAGAATATCGGAAGATTCAAAATAATTCTATGTTCACGAGGTACTAAGCTCATTGCTTGGGAGTACATGGAAGATTGTTGTTACCAGAATAAGCTATACCAAAAGTGATGAGCATAGAAAAATAACGTACAGGTCTTGAGATTTCTGCAACCAGTCTCACATTTTTACATACTTATCTGGATCACCGAAAAACCTGTGACTAGTCGGTTTTATAACTATACTAGTACAAGTTTTTCAATAGCTTTGGTACAGGATTTTTCTGTACCATGGATAGTCTATTAAATTTGTATACTGCGCATGGCTTTCTACTGTACCGTCTACCGCGCATAGTACGTGCGCTTATAATATACAGTGGAGATATGTATGTATATATATATGTGAATACTTGCATACATGTATGGGATTGTCATTGTTATTTTGGCTCAATATGTAAATTGTTCTTTGCGAGTGAAAACCAATTATTATACGCAACAGGAAAGTGACTACAAGTGCCTACTGCACTTATCATTACATCTTGTTAGATTCGTATCAATGTATTGAACTTTATATTGTGTTGTGGTGGATATACTGAAATCCTAACCTCTTGAACTTTTACAGCTACGTATATATATACTGACATTCTATATGCTCCCACTGGCCGACTAACTTTCTGTACTGGTACAGGAAAAACCCGTACCACGTATCGGATTTTGACGTACTAAGTATAAGGTTTATCTATACTCACTAAGGTACTTTAAAGTATACTACCGTACCAAATATACCTGTACCAGTACACATTTTTCTTGTACAGAGTATCGAAAATACTTGTACTAACATATAGAACCTGTTTTTCTGGTAACAATAATCTTCCGTGTAAGTATCAGTGCGAAGTTACAAGAGGTCAGAAAAGTAATAGGCAGAGAGCAAAAAACGAGGGCGATTTTTGCTTTGATGCATGCGAGGGAATTAAGACGGAAAAAATGGAAGGAAGGGAAACACGTTTTTGTCTAGAGTTCACATACAAAGGCGCGACAGAGGAAATGAAAGAAATAAGAAACGAAAAAAAAAGAGAAAAATAGAGTCCGGGAGAGAAAGAGAGAGGGTAACGAAGACTACGAGGAAAAATGTAAAGCGGAGGTAAAACGCATGAATAGAGTTTCAAGAGCTCACCACTCGACTCGGCTCCAACTAGATTCAACTACTACCAGCGGCGGCACTCGTTTGGCATTTCAATGCAAAAGTAGGAGCTCGCAGACTTTGCCGCGAGAGCAGGTGCGCGGTCCCATGGTTTTGGAAAAAGTTGAGACTTTTTTCTCCCACCCACTCTTTGAAGATAATATCGGTTCCTTGCTCCTCCCAGTAAATCTACTAGTGCCAAAATTCTGGATACTGAGCTCGAGCAAGAAGATTTACTGCGAAGATAAAGCTATACTCATTTCTCTCATAGATTTTTTTCCTTTTTTTTTCAGCAAACTAAGTATCGCAAAAATCGTAATTGAACAAGTGGTTAAATAAATTCTTCAAGTCGTAGTTTTTGATGAACAGGTACTAACTCGTGTGCGTCTTCGAAGTTTTTTCGAAAAAATGGAGAGGCAGCGTGGCACAGAGCTCAACGAGTAGAATTGCACCACGTAGGAAAAAAGTCGTTCAATAGACAAATGTTTCTCTCAAGTGAGCCTTTTTTTCAATTTTCTGAGCTCTGAAGTTCAGGTGGATGAATCAAATTTGTTATTAGCTTGATTATAGAAATATTGTGTAATTATTCATGAATTAATTTGTATACAACATCGTCAACATTATCGTATCCAGTAAAGTGAACATAGTGAGCTCTAAAGTTAATTAATTGTGATTGCCACACATGGCCACATAGAACTAGATAAGGTCGTCCAGTGTTGGGATTATGGAAATGGAACAATATTCTTGGTAATTTTTTTGATACTACTGTTAAGTGGAACAGTAATGTTATCAGTAAAAATTATATAGTGTAAAATATTGTCTTAATGCATCGTTTTTTGCACAAAAAATGTTACAAGTTATTTCACCTGATGATGTTTCTTAAACACTTCTTCAATTTTAATTATTTTTTAGGATTGTTTCTGTGTAATTAATGCGATGGTATCCTCATGAATCTTTATAAAGATCACTAGTGTTTAGCACCATATCCAAAAAGATGTATAAACAATCATGATCCCATTTTAGGTACGTATGTTTTTTAAACTTTTAGTTCAGTATAATTTGACATACATTTATGTCATTCTATTTCAAATGATTAAGTAACCATTATACAACCATAATTATAACTCACAGCAACGTGAATATGAAAACATGGCTACAGTGAAATATAAGAAGAATAGTTCATGAGTACCCATAGCTACTTTAATTAACAGCTCAACATACCAAAAAAATCCAAAAGCACTGAAGCCCAATGAAGATCCAACTATCGCCACTTTCAACAAGCTGGTAGAAAGAAGCATTCACTAAAGATAATTGAATAACATTTTCAGCACCACCTTTTCCTCTTGATAAAGTCAACTCAGTATTATGGAAATGTTTGTATCTATATTGTAACTATAGTGAGTGGACCCCACATTATCTGGACTTAAAAATTAAAACGTTCTTTAATGTTAACAACTAAAAATAATCGAAGATGAAGAACATTACCAATGTAAATACCTGAATATGAATGTGTCTCCCATCAAAAACCTCGAATAAAGATTAAGGTATCTCCCTTGCGAAAATTCGAGAAATAAAATATCTTTAATTTGGTAGATTAAAATTTGCTGAATCCAAGAGTAACTCTGTTGATATTTCAAATTGAACAAAATCTCGAAAAATTCTAGCTCAAAGTTGAACCGTTTAACACGAGCTCAAGTTGGAAGAGCATTAGCAAAACAGCTGTATCTACAAGCGTATTTTCCGACTCAAAATCAAAAACCTTAACAGACATTTCTTGATGTACATGTGGAAAGAATTCCGTTCTTTTTAATTCTACTTTGGAAAATGCTGGTAATAAGTTACTTTTAAAAAATATTTGCCAAGAACGATATAAAAATCAGCTTCATGGTTATGAATGATAGACGGTAGCAGAATACCAGCACTGATGTACGTGTATACACATACATATACAAGTGAAACTCTCCTACTTGACTAGATCAGTAGACAAGGGAGATTCCTTAACATCCACTTGGATTTATGTTGCTCAACAATTTGCATTCAATCTCAAATAATATTGCATATCTCTGAAATTATGTCAATGGTTGTGGTGAAACTTACAAGGTACTGGAATGACATACACGCCATGCAATCACCAGTTGCCAAGTATCAGCAGTAACCACGTCATATTACTAATACGTAAGTACCATATGTGTGACTGTGCAAAGTAACTTTGATAATGTTTACCTCAATGTCAAAGCTAACCGACAATCTGCAGCTATACACTCTCTTACAACTTTTTTTTTTTTTTTTCTATGAAAGAACCAACAATAGTCAATAACTCTTTAATATCGGTGGGGGACATTCGTTACATTTTTTTAATTGCAATTCGTACAACTACAGTATTGGAAAAATTGTTGTATGAAGTCCACAATTATCTCTGAGCTGAAAAATTATATGGTCTAGTACAGTTTTTTCGTAAAAACGTACTTTCCACCTTACGTATTCTTGCACCGCAAATTGTATTGTGGTAGCAAATAGCTTCATTCACAGTAGTATCATATTGTTTTCGCCAAAGCAAGTAATCTACTGCATGATACATTATTTTTGATAGCACAATTAAAACTTTCACAGTCGACACTAATTGCCTTCTGTTTTTTTGACTAAACGTCATGTGTTGTTGCGGTCTAACAGAAGTACTAGACAGCTGTTGTCTGTGTCATGTTACCAAGACGCTACACGTTAGACACTAAAAACTAGCGTCCGCGAAAATGGACCTTTAGAAGGCTGACTCCCTGTGTAGATAAGTGCATAAAAAATTAGTTCAACTTTTTGCCTACCTAAGGTTAGAGTAATACGCGTACGTTCTAACTTGCAAATCTAGAGTTTTATTTACTTTTTTGAATATTTATCAACATTTTGGCTCGTGACAAATCAATCTTTGTTATTGTTACTCACATACCTTAAGCAGGTGTGGAGTCACTATTGGCTGCTATTTTATCAGAATCTGACTGTTACTTTTATTAAAATTCTCGAGCACAATTATATAAACATTGTAAGAATCCATACGTTAAGTACATAAAATTTGCCTCATGAATTTCGTGGTTTAAAAAGAATCAAAGATCTCTAAACTTTGCGTAATTTTTTTTTTAAATCATTAGATCGATCTTTAAATTAATAAATTAAGTTTTAACAAAAACTTACTGTTGAATCTTTAAGATAGCCAAAGTCCTCATGGTGAAACTAAATTACGAAAAAATTTTAAGTACATAAAAATAAGTTTGATAAAACTGAGCACTGAATTTATGGCTGAAGCAATCAATCGATTTTACTACTTTCTGACTCATTTATCAATCTACATCCATGTGTCTGGAAACTTTCAACGAGCAATTTGTACTTGCCCGCAGGTAAGGTAGCTGCGAGCAAATAATTTTCGTTCGCATCTCAATAACTCCTGCTCACACACTTCCATAGCATGCAGAGCTTGAACTTAAACAAGCTTGAGCTACGACATCACTACGATCGTCTGCGGCCAAACTTTCCTCGGGTCGAGATGGCGGAACGTGTGCGACTGCGACTTTTCGATGAGATCCAACAAGGAGACGAAACGGCTGGTTGTGGCTCCGGATATCTATAGGGCAAGCGCGACCACGTACACAACGATCTTAGAACACAAATTTTTACTGGTACATGGTAACGTTTCAACATGGGGGACTGTTGATTTCGTCGATCAATATCAAAGTGTTATGTTATATTGGGTGGACACCCGGTATGAATGTTATTGTTGGACTAATGACGGTGTCATTATTTTCTTATTTAAAGAGAGCAATAGAAAACCATATTAATTACAATGTTTTTTAAAATATTGTTGGGATTCAATAAATATTACACAACTATTAAATACCAAATGTTAAAAGTTACATTATTGTCCAATTGAAGTATGGCTTTAATTTCATAACCAGCTGTAACCCTACATGCTATATATTACTTATCTACTCAAGATTAAAGTATAACACAAGGGGTATCTCTTACATGGCCACGTGACATTTATTACTTTAGTAACATGAGTAATTCAATAATAATCTTCAATGATATGTCCACCCATACTTAAAAATAAGTTATTTTTCCGCCCTCGGGTGGTTTTGGGAGGCTGGTACTTCCTCGGGCAAAAAAGCAGTTTTCCGATACTCGTTCGAAAAGTCTCCTTTACGAACCTCGTTACGGATCTCGCCTTCGGCTCGGGCCGCAAACCTCTCGGTTCGCAAACAAAGACTTTTCAAACTCGTAGGAAAACTACTATTTCCGCCCTCGGGTGGTTTTGGGAGGCTGGCACTTCCTAGGGCGAAAAAGCAGTTTTCCGGAACTCGTTCGAAAAGTCTCCTTTACGAACCTCGTTACGTCCCTCGCCTTCGGCTCGGGCCGCAAACGTCTCGGTTCGCAAACAGAGACTTTTTAAACTCGTAGGAAAACTACCATTAAAGCATACTTTCAAGGCACAGATGTTTACTTTTCCTAAGCCCACATCTAGAAACTTGAATAATTCTTAAACAATACATAAAAAAGATGTCATCCCTTTTAAAGTTCTTTTAAGTTCTTAAACACTCATTAGACAAATGCAAGAGTAAAAAAATTTCAAATAATATTTAAGTTTCTGAAAAAAAATTTTATGATACTGAAATTAAAAAAAAATTTATTTTCACCTGGTATCGGCTTGAACGAAAATTGAAAGTTGAAGAAGAGTGATGAGCTTTATTTATTATTTTCACTAATTTTCTGAAAATTTTACATTATTTTTGTTATATCACTTGAAGAAAGATCTACGTATTGATGATCGATTGTACGTCATAATATCACATTTTAAAGTGCGCTTGATTAAATTGAATGACGACTTTGAACGAAACTCATGTAGTACGGCATCGTGGAACTTCATTTGTGTACGCAGCTCATTCGAGTAGTGGTATAATATGACAATGACTTGGGCTGATTTGATATCATTACCGGAGGTTGCGAGAAATCGAATCTGCATTAATGGCAATGCTACATTTGTGAAGCTGCAATAACTCGAGCGCATATGTACTCGACAGATGATTGTTGCTGAAATTCACTACGATATCGTAGTGAATTGTTGCAAAGATAAACTTTACAATGTAAATCATTGAACGAAATTTTTCTTACCATTATCCTTTGAAATACTGACTAAATTAAACGTACAGTCGGTTTTAAAACTTTGAGTTCTTTGTACTATTGATTTATCGAAGATTTAATGTAGGTTGTGATCATATTTTAACTTTTTATCTAAGAACTGTCATGCCTGTAACACCATTAAAAAATATATTCAAGGTAAAAATGTTTAATATTTTAATTGAAGTTTGAACCAAAATAACCATACAAAATTTTTCAAGCATAATAACTATCAACTATCGTTTAGTGTGTTTTCACACATAAGGACTTTCATATTCTTCAATGCATCAATGTTGCAGAAGCATAAATCTTTTCGCACTATATAATTTTTGTGGAGTAGCATTATAAACAAGTGATAGAAAAACGGAGTTATTTACTCACTCATTAGGTACCTCGTTTCATATGTTACTCTTTTTACAAACATCCATTAGAAACTCACCTGAAACATAAAAAAAAGAAAAAGTTTTTAATAACAGATAAATCTGACTAAACCATTTAGTTAGAAATGTATAAATATTACTTTATCGAGGACTTCATCCCTGATTAATATTAACTTAAATATTGTGTTTCAAATGTAACTCGAAACTCGTACTTTTAGCTATAGTTAATCGTCATATCGTTTGAAATGTTAAATACAAAAAGCTGTTTGAATGACATATCACTTAAAGTTTAATTTAGAACGAAAAGGCAAATGGTATCATTAGCATGATTCGGAAATTCCCCATCCCATTAGTCTAATTAATTTTAAACGTTCCTTCCCCTGTGGCTGTGCACCATGAAAGGGGCATGAACAAAGTAAAATAAGAGAGAAGATAAACACGAAGAGGGAAAAATAAATCCAGTGAAATGTATCGAGTGTCATATTTTAATTAAACGGAGCTTGTTAGACAAGCTGGTGGAATTAAGGAGAAAGGCAACCCGAGAAGGAAACGATGAAAACAGAACAGCGCAGATTTACCGTGCCGGAGGGTATTTGATATTCACTTCCGATTATACTCGACTAGTAAAACGAAAAACAATAAAAAAGAGTGCCTCTCCATTGTTTTGCTTCTCGCCTCCCTTTCGTCGCTCGAACACACATACATACGCGGGTGCGATCTCTTGATATTCACGTTTTGCCATCGCGGTCAACTAGCTGTGGATGCGCGCGCACGTGCCAACCCACTGAATTGAATTTGATGAAACAAATGAAAATCGTGCCGCGAATTTGTTCGCGACTCGCGAGCGTGGGTGGATGTTTTTGCGATACACCCGCACACCAGTCTGTTATACATAAATTTGTAGGCTGATGATTCTAATGCATGCAGCACTGCGTCAATGTTTGAATATTGTGTTTATTATTTAGGATTTATGAAAAAATTCTGTTTTTGGTGTGAAAAAGCGAGAATTTTAAAATTATTTTTTTATGATTTTTTTGGAGTGCAGGAAAGTGTTTATTTTTAAAAAACTCGATATTTTGATCATCCCAAGAAATTTTATTCAGTGTTACAACTATTAGAACTATGTTTAAAATTTTTCAGAGCCTAAAACTCATAATTTTTTCTATAAAAGCTATCGTGGAACCATGAATCAATAGACTTAATAAAATTGATTCAACAATGGATTAATGAAAGATAAACTCATTATGTGCTCTTGTTCACATTTTAAGCTAGGAAAAATTCTGAGCATAGTTTTGGAAATAAAAGTATCAAAAAACGAACTAAAAAAACTTTTTAAAAAAATACTACAGTGGCTACTGTAGTATTTTTTTTTTAAATTTTTTTAGTTCGTTTTTTGTTACTTTTACTTTGGCTAAACACAGTGATCTTCTCAAGTACACCCCAGATACTATTAGGTTTAAGGAAACGATCTCTTGCATTAACCATCCAACTCACTGTACCGAGCTTTTCAAAACTGATGGTGACTTTACAAATGAGAATGCCGGAAGTTGGCTTTCTGTTAAAAGAAGAAAACCACTGTAGGTCAAGAAATCGTCAGGAAAGATTCACTTATCAAAGACTAAGAGAAATCTCGCGACCCTTCGAATTTCTCTAGTTAAGTAGGACGTTAATCACTGTAAGCCATCGAAGCTCTCACTGAAGCTTTCAAAATATTCCACCGTGCCAGCGTGTGGGAAGCTTGAAATCTCGATTTACAGTTTTTCCTATCCTTTTTATTTCACATGCCCACGTTTGGTGTATTCAACATTACCTCGAGTTCAAGCATAGCCCAGGAGGTGACAGTGTCTATGTAAACTTTTATTAATGTCATCACCAAACAATAATATGTATAATTAATTATTTTTGTCTCTCTCACCTTGAAGTCGTAATTCTTGAGGATTACATTGCTTAAAAAATATCTATCGATGTACAAGGTGAGAAACTGCAAATTTAGAATAAACAGAAATTTTTTTATTCAAAACAGATAGAAGTTATAAGTTAGGACTGTTATATATACGGGTTCAATCGAAAAAAAAGCCAGCTGAATTGTTGATAAATTTCAATCGCAGCTGGGAGCCACGTGATTTTCACGAAAAAGAAAGAGAAGGGAAGAATAATCGAAATTTCCACCCAAGTAAATTTTAATCACGAGTACTCGGCCGCTTGAGCAAACTTTCCTCCTCCCTTCGCTGCACAAAACAGATTGATCGGGAAAACGTGGGGGATAAAAAAGGGAGCCAAGACCGGCGGTATCAGTGGAGTATCGATATGCCAATGTTACGACGACGGGGTTGGAAAAATGGAAAGTAGCCGACTGGTTGGGGACTTGAGAGATACAAGTACTAAAGAGGGTACAACATATCTATGATCCCATACGTAAAGTAAAAACGCTTTCGCACCGCTCAGCTGTAAGATAAAGAGGCAAGATTGTTTTTTCCTATCTCAATTTGTCATTTGTTGTGAAAGAATTTTTGTATGTAAAACACTGATATAAACTGGATAAAGCAAAAATAAAAAAACGTAAGTTACAAATGATTGGAGGTCAATTAACAGCTAGGAACCGATTTTTGGTTCCAACAAAATTTTGTTTTTAGCTGAGGTGAATGCATCGTCAAGTTAAGTGTCCCAAAAGTGTGATTGTGGTAGCTTCATGGCGATAAAAAGTGGTTGAAAAAAAAAAAAAAAAAAAAAAAAAAAAAAAAAAAAAAAAAAAAAATTTGTGACACATATTTTCCCCACAAAATATCAAAATTCTGACATCTCCTTTTACGAGAAAAAATAGGAGAAATGAGATTTTTGCATTCAGAAGTCAGCACGATGTTACTGTTAGTGTTACTCGTAAGTATAAAGTAGAAAAAAAAATTCGCTCTGATATTGCGACCGTCTCACTTTATTCTAATCTTGTTAAAGTTGTTTGATCGAGGAATGAGATATGAGAGCTCCTTCTCTGCTATTACCGGAGGAAAAGTACGTAGTATTCGTGAAAATGTAAATACCGGAGGCAGCGTGACTGAAAGACGAAATTCTGCCGATGTCTCGGCCGATGTAATGTTTAGCTAGCTGTCCTATTAAGAAGAAAAAGTTGACGTAGACAAAATTAAATAGTTTACAGAGAATAAATATCGTTCATAAGAATCAACAAGATGTTTGCTTTGTAGTAAGTTAATACGAGCGTTGACATAAATGGATTTTCAAGTAGATTCTCATTTAAAGTCAGAGGTAGTATCTTTTATTGATGTACCCCACTTGTAGAGATTTTAAACCTTTGCAGCACTGCAGTCTATCATAAAGTGTCATTTAAATATAGTTTATATAATTTTTACGGTATTCATAGAAAGTAAAACATTTATGAACCATACACATTCGTTCTAAAGTAAATCTATCAGTTAAAAAACAAAATAAACGACGTAAAAGAAAATCGAAATGATTACTGGAGCGTAGTTCAGGAAAATGAAACTAACAACAACCGACTGTAACCACCTTAGACGTCATAAACGAAAGCAAGGCTCACTGCAATGTTTTTGTGAGCCGAAAGATCGACCAAGTTTTGGAGTACGTATTTTTGCAGGCAGAGAGGTACATCATTAAGCTAGTTTTATTTTCGGTCGAAAAGGACAAATTATAATATGTAAAAATACAAAACAGACAAATAAGACCTTGAAAAAAAAACCTAGAGTGTGATAAAAATAAGATATATGTATGTAGGCACTAAAAGAAGCTGTCAATCCCAATATGATAGCACCCGATACAAGATTATTGCATAAAATCAGCATTCCCCAATACGTATGGTGTGGAAAGTCCGACCCTCTTGTCAGCTGTCACGTTCTACCATGAGATAAATAGACAAGAAAAACCCTGACAGTGAAAACGAACAGGCAGCTGAGACAGACGGAGGAGACATAGTGGTTTAGCTGGATTGGCAGTGCGTGGTTGTATAGCGAAGAGGGAATACATCAGCGGTTACACGTCAATCGCTCCGTCGTACGCGAACGCCATGTATGTGCACAGTCGGCGGATTTTCACATTGCATGCACAGTCTCGTGAATGAATTGGAAAAGGCGTTTGTTATTAATGTTCAATCGAGTTTAAAAAAAAAACCAAGGTTGGTATACTTTACGAAATTTAGGTCAAGTCAACCTAATAAATTAATTTTATTTGAAAAAATGTTTATTATGCGAGTATTTTAGATTTACATTAACAAAATGAACCATTTTGAGTCAAGTAAAGATTCTGATTGGTTGGTTCAATGGCAGTAGCGGTAGGAATTAATATAGGCTTGCAGACATGCTATTAGTCACCAAAAAAGGGTGCTTAGTTTTTCCTAGTAATAAAAAAAAAAATACAAAGTACTAAAAAGCTTTAAAGTAACGGCCTTCAAACTTATGCACAATCCTTAATTCCTTCTGACTTGCAATATTTAGATGTACTAATAGCATTACGTTTAAACTTTGAATTACAATATCTTTCGAGAGGAAACGCATAGGGCTTTTCAGAATTGTTTATTCCCTGGGTGCAGGCGGTTGGAGGGGATAAGCAAAACGATCTAAGCGCCCATGGTGATCATTTAGTGGAACTCGAGATCCGAAGCCTGCAGACGACGCCATCAATGTGTATACATATATTTGTCAAGTAACCTCGAAACTGTTCTCACCAGCAAGTTTTCCCTCTCAGCTGTTGTTTGTCGTCTGCACATTTTGGCATCCAAGTTTCACTTTTTCGATGCAGTACTGGAGGCGCTGCGTGATATGCACCCAGAGAGAATACAATGTCTTTGTAGAACATATTACCGAGTGCATACATAGGAAGTATTCTATTTGTTTCAATTGTTTTTATGAATATAAATATGTCAAAACTTTGTTTTCGCTCGCGTTTACCTCCTCGAAAGTGTTTTTTAAAAATTATATTCAACCGATATGTAAGCCAACGTTCAATTTAAGTCACTCACAAGCACTGAACTTTACTTACGACTTGTGCTACAGCCAATTTAAACTCACTAGTTGTCATACAACAAGCATAGACTTGCTATAAATCTCCCTTTTTAAGGGCCTGCAGTTTGAAACTCTACAATAAAACTTCTTAAGTAATGGATAAAAGCAAGCTATTAAATACCACTTCAGTAACAACCAAGCCTCGTGGCTAGATTTCAGCCCAAGGAATTTAGTCTTGTGAAACCACGGATGTTGAGTGAGCCCAGTTTCTGTGGAAAGTATAAAGCGGAAGAAGAATAGGGTGTAGGAAAAGATAAAAATCAGCAGCTCTAATGACATAAATTTGCCATCGATGTACGTAGGAAATCTCATTTTTCAGGAATACTTCCAGGGCACGAGTAATCTATTTCGTCGCCAGACGGGTATACGTACAGTGACAGCCAGGCCGCCCCTGGCAAGCGCGCGCGATCATTATTATTCCGCGCCACCACAACGACGCGCTCGGAAAACGTATGTGCGACGATCGACTTTTCCCACACCCCCCCTGCTTCAACTACTTCTGTCTCTTGCCCTCGCTGTACATCCCCCGAAGCATTTTCCCTCCATATACGTATACGGCTGTTTTGCCTCCGGGCGTACGTATTTTCCACGGCAACGCGCAAATTGACAAAAGCCCCGTGCATGTAACTCTGCTACCTGGTACGCATACCACCTATTTCCCCTTGACTTTTACACCAGGAGTTTTAACAGTTTCTCTGGTGATGCGAAATATACGTACTACAGCGCGACGTTCACTGTATTCTTGATTCCGGCTTACTTGGTTTTCAATAACGGTCGCACTTTTATTTATTGCCATTTTTTTTTTTTTTTTTTTTCTTCGTTGGAAATTCATTCTAGAGTTCTTTACTCAAATCCTATAGAACTGGAAGTAAAATTATATGAGTGTTCTTTTTTAATTTGCATGTATCGTGTCATGCCACATACTTTTATGAGTCTCTTTTTGTCGACTTGTGTCATTCGTTTATGATCTCCATGCTTCCTTCCCCTTCCCCAACTCTCTTTTTGAAGTGATAGTTATGTAGACGCCTTTTGCGCTTGAATTAACCAACGATTAGAAAATCTTGAACTTGAAAAATATGTAACTGAAGTGAATTTTTAAGGTGGCTTGGGCGATTTTTACTGGAAAAATAAAAATCTCTGAAATTTCGAAATGATGTAAATACAGTGTGCCTAAATAATTTGCGATAAAAAAATACCAAGGTCAACCACTTTATTTGTCAGATAATCGCTACTAAAAACTCACCTATTCAACACGCAGTCTTATGGGATTTATCACCAAAACGACTATAACTCTAAAAGTAAATGAGAAATATTTACAAATAGAAATTGTGTTTGTACCTTTTTTTATAAGTAATCTTTTAGAATTGTAAAAATTATATGTTAACGACTCAGATTTTATGAGAATTGAGAAAAAAGTGATTTATTGTATTCTGCGCTTGCGTAGATTCAAATGATGAGTTATTATTATTTTTATCGATATTTTACAACTTTTCAGGATAGTAAAATTCTTGAGTTTGAAAATGTAATTTAGATATTTAATTATCATGACATTAAACAAAGAATATTTTTCGTAACCCACAGAACCATGAAAAGCCCCTCACTTGGTACGGTACCATATTCCTAAGCCACCTTAATTGTTATTCCTCTATAAAAAAAAAAGTTTATTTATCAGTTTATTACACTTCGTACTTCGTATGAGGAAGAGTTAGGAATTTTTTTTCAATTTGTTTTTGTACCATTTTTACACCCGATTTAATTGAAAAAGATAATTTTCATGTAATTCCCTTTCCAGTAAAAACAACTATAAAATCATGTGACAAAACGACACAACGATGACCTATCCAGTCCAAAGTACACAATCTGTCAAAATAACAATAGAGGCACCTAAGCGAGATAGTTAGAGTTAGAAATTGCACAAGCTCCTTTATCCCGCATCAAGTTTCTACAAATTGAATGGTAGCTCCTCTATGGCGCACAAACCTCCTTTCCTTCACTAGTGATAATTGCCAGGGAGCGACGACCGACGGACGGCATACAGAACCTTCGAAGGGGGAAAAGCTAACCCTCGATGAAAATTGAAAGCCTGCGACAATTTTCCCTCGTTACAAAACACCCAGAGTCCGCTTCCCGCTTCCACGTGACTCAACCCCCCCCCCTCCCTGCTTCGTATCTTTCGTCTGGGGGGTATTCCGTAACTTCTACACCATGCCACGCCACAGACTAACGGTACGTAGATGCCTGTCGCTCTGTACGCCAGGAAATGATATATGTATATCTTCTGCAGAAAATCTCGGGCATTGATTTATTAACTGCCACAGTCGAGACGTCCATACACTGTTATTCCTCATCTCTGTTATCTCTTGCTGTCTCTGTTTCACTATCAAAGTTATTCAACAAATTCTTAAGCAACTAAGAGTGGTAACTACTACATTACATAATCGTCAACTTCATGTACCTATTTTCAAAAGTAGTATCCATTTTTTTCCTACTTTACACTTTCAGTAACAATATAAAGGGTTTTGAAGTTGTGACTGTACTTTGGGGCACGACCAATGGATAGGAGTGCTTTATAATTTTGTTACAGCAAAAAGTGTAACCACTTATAAATAATCTATTTTCAGTGTAAGACAAATTTTTAACCTAGTATGTGGGTAATCTGAGTTGGTCACATAGTGCATGTGTGGAAGTATGTGTGTACGTCATCAAGTTTTTCGACTAATTCAAGTAATTCAAATGGACTGAAATTTTGTTTGTAACTTTGAGTTGGACGTCTAACCTAATGGTTTACGTCTGGACAAGTTTCGTCGTAAGAAAGAATTTTGACAGCATTTTTAATGTAGGGCCCTGAGACCGAGGGGCTGCGCACTCTTGAAGTCGTTAGAAAAGACTTTGTAAGTCATTCTAAGTTTTTCAAAGATTTCAGAAGTCTCCAAAAGACTTCAAACTTTTTACCAGGACTTCAAGAGTGCATATAGCTCAAAGTCATTAAAATAGACTTCAAGTCATTAAAAAAGACTTCATAAGTTATTCTAAGTCTTTCAAAGATCTTAGAAGTCTCCAAAAGACTTCAGAGTGCGCAGCCCTTCACCTGAGATAAAAAAAAAACAGTTTTTCAGCGATAAATTTTTTTACATATATTTTACACGTTGATGTTCAATGGCAAAGTTGTAGATTCGTTGAAGTACATACTTTTTGTAGTATACACTTTACTGTTAATCGCAATGCACATGCTCTACATATGAAGCCAAGTATAAGTGGAAATAGCAAAAAAATTGTTTTTTGCCTGTTACAAAAATAAATTCAAATTTTGCAACAATATGTTCTGTAAAAGAGTTGTAGAGCTCATTAAAATGAAACTTCCGTATTTTGTCAATTTTTCTCTACAGTGCCTTTTTAACTATTTAATAAACAAAAATCGTTTCACAATAGCCGAACAATCGTTTTACACTATCTAATTTTTGTACATCAATACAAAAATTATAGATCTTTCAAGAATATACGTTTTTTTACTGACTAATTTCATCCTCGATTTTATCTATGGCGTTGTTTTAATACACGTAATAGTGAAAAACTTTTTAAATGACTGAAAAAGCGTTTTGTAGGATGTAAGTTTGTTAGTTTAAAATCGCAGTTCGATATGATAACGGAATAATAAGATCAAAATTGAACCCTGTTATTTAAATAACTATTTTTTTCTCTAGCGCCTTGTAGATTGGCTCACATGCAAGACATAGTGTTTTGCGTAAGTTTAGCCGCTTGTTTTCAATAATTTTTTCACATCGTCAGCAGAAAAAGCGTTTTAAATTACATGCAAAACTTGATCGACTCGTTGAAAGTTTTATTAGTGCTTCGTTGAAGTATTTTATAACAGTTATGGATCAATCCCTATTAGAAAAAATTACCTGAATTAGAAGCACGGTGTAAGATATACAGATGGTCCCATGTTGGCATAATTTTTGTGAAATATTTTTTCTGTTTTATTTAAGTTCCAGCAGATGGCGAATGAGAGTCGGATACCATATATAGTTACATTACTAATGTTAGCGTACATCACCATATATAGTTATGCCACCAGTGTTGGCGAACACCACCATATATAGTCATACTACTACGTCTGCTCGGTGTTCGTTTCATATGCGACACCTGGTGCGAGAAAGCGGAAGTGACACAAAATGTTCACAAAAATTTACTGTAGGCAATATAGGCAATGGGACCACATGTGTATCTTACACCATGATTAAAAGTCAATTGGAACACTATTGTCCCCAAGATAAAGTGGTAACATTAAATAATAGAAAAAATAAAAGACTTTGAGAAAAAGAAAAAAAAGTTTTAGTGGTTTCAATGATAAATGAATATAACTTGAGCCAATGGGTGTTAAACAATTAGAGCAAAAAAAAACTGGATGAGCAGGTATGAACTTTAGGTTGTATGAAAATTAGTAATGATAAATCACTGCCAATCACAATTGGTAATTGTCAATGATCATGATGGATTCGATTATTTACAGAGTCCTTACCCGAATAAGAACTAAGTAACTTTTTCTTAGTCTTGGGATAGTATCATGTATTTTTGCTTTAACTTTCGACTAGCTTGTCATTCTATTTTTTGCATTTTATTCCCTTGCATCAGTTTAAAGTTCAATAATTACGTAGCACCAAAGATGCGCTGAACAAAATAAATTGTATGATTAAAAATTTCATACAACCCATGATGTTTGATTGACTTGGTAAAAATGTTTGCTAAAGATGACTCCAAGTGGAATTCATAAATCTCGTTGCAATATGTAAAAGATTTCTTTAAATGTACTTCTTATTCATACTTAATCCACAACTACTATAATTCTTAACGTAGTGAATGATTACCTTAAATTCAACTGAAAAGAATCACTATATGTAAAGAGGGTGAGAGTAAAAACTGTCTACGAATTTGACTACACGCATAACGAAAGAATAACTGACGACGTCAACTGTAGACGCAGTACAAAAGAAAAAATTGCTACGCCAAAAATAAAAAAAGTAGGAACCCTCTAGGTGCATTTTACGTATGCGAGTCAGAGGTAGCGGGGTTGAAAAAGAAGACGGAGCGCTCGTTACAAAGCGAACAAATATTTACCCGCTAATAAAAAGAAGACATCCTACGAGAGAGGAGAAGAAGATGACCGGACAACGACACAAAGAGAGGGTCAACAAAAGTGCGTTGACAGGAAAAAATGTACGAGAGCACTATACTCTGCTTCTTGAGACCAAGCAAGGGAAAGCCATGAAAATTTGAACTAACATTTTGTCCCCTTTAACTTTTTCTCAATCATACAAATGCATATCTGTTATCTTCCATCTATCAGAGGTTATCTCCCACTACTGTAAAAAAATGGGGGGGTCATAAAAGCACTCACTAAGTTTGGTGGAATGGCCCCTCTTCACTTTATCGGTCTGGATGCATTAATCAACACAGAAGAGAACGTGAGAGAGAAAATAGGGGGTATCGACTTACCTTATTCTTTTTTTTTACAGACTGCTCGGATAGTCGAATGTTGCATGTATCCCTCATCGATAAACCGATGGAACAAAATCAGATCTCAAAATTGAAATCAGCCTCACGATCCTTGCAGACTTGTTGCTAATATTTTAATGATTTAAATTTTAATAATAAAGTTGTACCTCTTCCGTTTGAATTTTTATTTATTTTTAATACTCAATGTAGTTAAATACAAATACCCTATTATGTTGGAAATTTCATAGAAAAAGGAAAAATTTTAGCGTATAATGAATGGACCAATAATATCGATGATTTAGTAATATTAAAATTATATGATGAACTATAACTACGTCCCATTTATACTATTAGTTCTCATAAAAATAAAGTAACAAAGCAGATTATTCATCAAACAAATAAATGGCTTCCACTAATGTATAAACATTATTAGATGACTTTGAAAGCTTATGTATTGGCGAAACGAGATAAATCGTGTTGTATGTTACAATTAAAAGCAACTCAAATTTACAAAATGAATTATCAAATAACAATTATTACATTGAAAAAAATATACTTAATTGACTACCTATCGCAATTAAATTTACATGTTTCACAACATAATAAATTTCCACTTCTTCTGTGTATAAATTAATAGGATCCATAGAAGTGTCAGGACATGAAGATAGATTTAAACTCGAACGATAAATGAAACAAGCTCCCTGAACCTAAAGGATTACTCGGGCACCGTCTGGTCCTCCCCATACGAGCACACACAGATATAACGTATGGATAAGATACTCAGAGCGGAAGTTGGAAGGGGTAGAGGCTTCTACGGAAACTTGGGCCAGTATCTCTCGGTCGTGGTGGTAATAGGTGAGAGAAAAAGAAAAGGTAGCAGAGAAGGACAAAGAAATCCGATAGGAAAGAAAAAAAGAAGAGGAATCGGCTCGGTGGCCTATCTCGACCGAAGTGCAGTGCCTCGCGCCGGGAAATCGCTTTAAAAGGCTTTAAAAAAGTCTCAGAAGCTCCCCTTGTCCCTCCTCCCTTGCCGTATACGTACATAGCGCTGGGTGTAAACAAGCAATCCAAATGTTGAGAAAATAGACTGGAGCGAGTCGGGGCACGAACGAGGAAATGGCATCCCACGACTGATTCTATCTTTTTCCCTCCCCCATGCTTTTGCTCGCTCTTCAGGGAGTTTTTTATCCCCACGGAAACTCC
The DNA here is from genome assembly GCF_000648655.2 of Copidosoma floridanum. The sequence continues at coordinate 191,703 of NW_019379672.1, forward strand.
CCCCGTCCTTCTTGAATTACACCAAAGTGGCGCCTGTGGCTCCCTTAAGTCACAAAAACATTGACATCTATAGCTCTTATATAAGTCAAGATTGTGTGCACAGCCGGTGTCAATCCTTTACATCTTATCATCTCACGTTATCTCATTACACAAATTGTCTGGATGAATTGTCTCTCCTGATGGTTTATTGATTCAATTTTATAAAAAAAATCAGTACATTATAAACACAAACAATGTTGATAGAGTTACAATTAAAAACTGTTTCATTATTGACTTAATTGGAACAAAAAATTTGAAACACAAAAGTCGGAGTCAAGTTCGTTTGTTTATGCCTTATATAAAAATAACTGACTTAAACAATTTTGCCATTTAACAATTTTCTTTCATCATTCTCTTCCTTTTTAAATGTAAGGTTCTCTATATGCCCTAGTAAAGATAGTTTAATATCGATGTTGTACTTACCCTTATAGTGTGAGAATAGAATAGCAAATTTCGTCAGTGGTGCACATCTCTTGCAGGGCGATCACAAAGATCCCTCGAGTGTTCTTTTGCAAGCTCCCTCGACCCTAGTGTTCACCCTGAAGGAGATGCAAGCCAGTGACGAAAATTAGTAATATTGAAGTCGAAATTACATCTTCTTCCGTCTGAATGACCTTTATGTATTTTTAGCTGAGAAAAATTCATGGGGATGGAAAAGTGTCATGCTATCCAACAAAACTAAGGACCAAATCTTATTAGAGGCATTAAAATGAATCGTGTGTAACTTATAGCAATCAGTAGTCAAATTTATTCAAACAAATGTTTCAAGCATCCCCAGGAACGAACAAATCCCAAAATATTTCAAAGCAAATTGAAAACGCAAAGCTATGCAAAACTGGACACTCCCTGTAAAGTGATGCGGCATATTCCAACTGAGTTGACGCCAGGAGGGTGCGCACAGCGGGATTTCACTAGCAATCAAGCGCACAGCTATAGATACGTGACCCCAGAAACTAGTTAATGACATGGAGGTGAGAGAAATAGGGAGAAGTTGGACACAGATAGCTCGAACAATTACACCAGGAGTATCGTGGTTATAAGTGTGGGGAGAAGAACACTAATTTTAAGTTCTCCTGGGGAATGTGTTCTTGCGTGTGAACGTTGATCATCAAGCTCATCTACGAGTTGAGAGGAGACACTTTGATGGACGCTAGTCGTCCAACCGTGATCCTTGAATGGTGCTTTGCTTTCAGCTGCTAGTTTTCCTATGAAAGTCAATAAGATTAGATCAAGGTTATGTCCTCATCCATACAAAGCCAATGGACTTGTAAAATTTCGGAAATCAAAGCCATGGGTCATTCTTGATCACAATTCTCCGATTCATGATTCGTGTGAAACTATTTGGTATTAATCATCATAAGTAAGTGGCATGTTTCTGTTGCTTCAAGTTACTGAAAATCCTATGATTTCATTCCAACGATGGGGAAAAATTAGTCTTATAATTGAAAAATCATTTATTGATTAAAAGATATTGGATATCAACTATATAAGATAATATTTATAGTGCACACAGCTGCAATCAAGTTAAAATTGAGTTGTACGAACGCGTTGCGAGAAAAAAGTTCATCAATATCAAAAAAGCGACTATCTCTAGGTCAAGAAATAACAAGGCGTAAAATAGATATCACATAACATACTTGATCAGCAGACTATTAATTTTGTCGATGGAAGGTCCATTAAAACAAAAGATTAAAAGCCAAAAGGTTAGAATGAGTACATCACGATGCCTTACAGATGTACCAGATTGAAATAAGACCAAACAATAACATTTGTGAAGAAATTTTTTAACTGTCCCTTGACGTTGGTTGACTTCTCTTCATTAGAATTTATGAATAGGAAGATTCATCACAACTTCCCACACTAAAGAGGAAAACTATATTATTATCAATAGCTTGGTTTTAAGCAAATGAATATCTACAACAGTATGTTGGATTTACATGCATGATGTTGAAATAAGAAAACAAGTCGTAATCCAGAAAAGCCTTTGTGCTGTGAAAAGATTATGGATAACGTGTGTTGACGATAAAAAATGAAACAAAGTAAAAAAAGTGGGAAAACAAGGAGGAAAAACAAAAAAATTCAAAGTCACCGATGGGTGCGAGCGGGTTGTACTATGTAACCCAGTGAGGAGGGCTGACGAACGAAGGGTGAAAACAGTAGGCCAACACAGAAAGAAACAGAGGGAGAGCCGATGCCAACAAACCAATGGAGGCCAGGTTATATGAAAGTACCATAGGCACGTACGTATTCGTTACTCCGTGGTTCTATATGTGTGCACCACTACCACCAGTCTTTGGGTGAGCGAGAAAGAGGAAAGAGATACGGCGACAGTCGCCAAGGGGGCGCCTATCGACCCACTCAAACGCCGCGTCTACCTACTGCCGTATACCAACGAGCTGGTTTTCCTTTACCGTGGGCAGCATTCTTTTTTAACGAATCTTTTCTCTACTTTGTCGTAAGTACAAATCTTGAAAGGAAGAATAGATCCGAGGAAAATAAAAGGGAAAGGGAATAGAGAAAAAGGGGTAGAATAATTAGGATTACAAATTCCGGTGTTAACCAGTTTTATTCAGTCAACTGCACAAATAACTCAATTCTAAGCTCTCGGTACATCTCTCCAGTTTAGATTATCTGCGTTCAACTAGATTTGGGCGGTGTATTAAAAAAAGCGGATAAGCTGAATGATGGAACAGTCTGATAAATTGAAAAGAGCAATTGAAACGTTATCAAGCATTACTCTTTTTTCTTTTTATTATAGAATTAGAGCATGTTTCTGATAATTTTTTTCCTTCGATCACTGCGGGCTTGAATATGTTACTTTGTCAGAAATTCCGATGAACTACAAAGAGTATACATGCTCTTCTTTGTTAAATGATGCACTTTAATTCTCATTCCTCTCTGAGGGTGCCTGCGAGCAACAAGAGAACAAACTCCGTGACACTGCACCACGTGCCAAAGGTCTCGAAGTATAGCCTACTGTACGGCAAACTGTGCTTTTAGGTGTGTGGTGGTGTAGGTAGGCAAAAATCAAGACAATATTGTCTCATGTGCTCACTTGTTCAATGGGAAAATGTTGTTTGCCGGGTTCTGTGATTGTTGAAGATGATTAATTTGCTTGATGTCACATGAAATTTCGGTTGAAAATTGTATATGTTGTTCAAGACTTTTTATTTCACGTTTGATACTTCATTAAATATGATTTTTATTGTGTAATACTTGTTTTTCAATGAAAGGGGACCACTTCTATATTCAGAAACTTTAAGTTACGCATACAATAAGATAAAAACTGCTGACAATCATTTGTTTTTTAATTCTTATTTCTCATGCTAATTTAATTGTAAATTTTTCCATCCATTTCTGCTAGATAATATACAAGACTTTTATAGAATTCTAGTGAGGATTTACAGTCTTTTTAATCTTTGTATACTATTATGAAATAAATTATGCCTAATGAACAATAAAAACTGTATGATAGTTGCATTAGAACATATTTTGGTTACAAAAAAATTCAATCAATAATTTTTGACTGCTTGCAGACGTACACGGAAAGACCTTTTTCATTTAAAATCCCCTACTTCAATATTTGATCACAAGAAGTACTAGACCACGGTTATATTTATTGCTTACTTACACAGAAATTTTTAGTCTCACCTTTAGTGATCTTAAATTATTTACTGAGTATACTGATTTTAGGACATCAGTACGACTATTTATTGGTGGTGGTACGGTTTTTTCCCTTACCATCAGTAGCCGTGAAAAGTAGATGCACCCAGTCAGTGTATACGACGTACTATAGTGCGCAGAGCAGTACTTATTATATATTTTTAAATGCATACTTACATGTGCGCGTGCGCGCACACACACACACACACGCGCGCGCGCGCGCGAGCGCAAATGTGTGTGTGTATAGTAAGCCTCTTAAAATCTGACACTGATATATATACTTGGAGAGTAAATATACAGTATACCTAACAGTAAAATAACATAACCTAATACTAACGTATTTGAGTGTAGGTTTTAAGTAGACCTGGTACGGGAAAAATCCTTACCAAGCTATGACAAACACATAACTTCATGTGGTAGAGGATTTTTAGTGAGACAATAGAAAGAAAATACCGTACCTAGCATTAATATAATCTTATTTGCCAGTAGAAGAAGACTTCACATGTCCAACATTTTCGAGCGTAGGTTTTAGACGGACCTGGTACGGGAAAAAACCTTACCAAGCTATTAAAAACTCGTAACTGAATGTAGTAGGGGATTTTCAATGAAAAAGGTCTTTCCGTGTATAGTAAATCTGGTTATTAAGAGACAAGTTTTTTCACCAGTAAACGTAAGCACAAGGATTTAGGTAGTAAACATTTCAGGATCTCTCGGAATAAAAGAACAGTATATCCAACAAACCACTAAAGATTCCTAGTAAAAAACATTTTTTATTTTTCTAGAATGGTAGTACGACCTCATTCGAGAATCAAATACCCACTCTTAGTAGAACATGTCAATAAATTGGAAAGAGTTCACAGCAAGGCAAGACTCTACATGTAAGCCCGCGCGCATACATACCTAGATCCCACTCGCGCAATTGAGGACGATCCTCTGTCAAAGGGTTTATCGAGCACACATGAGGAGCAACAGCAGGTTACTTAAAAACACACCAACCACCAACCCCACCAACCCTTATGAATACAAACACTAGTGAGCACGTAGGTATATCTATTTCATTGTAATTCAGAGTCTCTGTTTTCAGGCTAACATTTCACAGAGATATATGTAACAGTTATATCGTGCTTACACCGAAATGCAGAAAGGAGAACCAGAGAAAGAGAAAGAGAGAGAGCATTGCTCTGCGTGTAAGTTACCTTATAGTCTCCAATGAGCATACGATGTTACGTGGTCCCAAATGGTGTAAATATGCCTGTATAATGTAGCACCGAGGAGAGGATTGGCGATAACAAGCAAGAAATACGCCAGTAATGCGTTTCACAGTTCGATACTCTTCTTTTTTTCTCCTCCATCGTTTTATTTTCATTACTATCTCTCGGGCATTAGCCAGAGAAACAAGTTTAGAAAGCTATTTGGAGTGGTCACGTACTTACCCTCGGGCTGATCTCATTCATTATTACCTCCTATCTTTCCGTTTCTACGACCCTTCGCGTCATACGTTACATTATTTACGGATGCGTCATGCGTCGTTGGAATTGGTAATGGGTATGGTGAGGAGTGTCTGCAAGTAATGTGTTGTTTTTTTCTTCTGGAAAATGGAAATTTTCACGTGCGCTGCATGTATAAAAATGGGGAGGTACGTGGTCACACTGAATTTCTCTGGGGATTCAGAAACGTTAAATTAAATTCTTTTTCTCCTTCTATTTGTTCTTTTCCACCGTGCCAGTGTGTAAGTGAAGGTGTATGTCAACAAAACTAGGGGCCTGAAACTGAGGCAGTGATGAAAATGTGTACAAGCTTTTCGTATAAAAAAAAGACTTACATTGTACATGAAAGGTCATTTAGGTATCAAAATATATATTTCTGATGTTCTGGTGATCAATAATTACATGTTTTCCCAAATCTGCTCAAAAAAATTTGATTATTTTGGTACTAAAAGAGATAATGAAAACTAAAGTTATGAAAGAGAAGGTTGAAAAAATTTTTTAATTTTGTTAATGACAACGTAATAAAAATTTAGCTTTGAAAGAATTTTATTAAGAGGGCTTTCAGAAAGTATGACTAATTTTTTACTATTAAAAAAGGCGTGGAATGAAAAGTTCCACGTCATTAATTAAAATAACTAAATATTCTAAGACACTTTTCATCACGTAACTGACAAAAATATGAGAAATTTTTTAACAGCATACAAGTAGTTATAGCTATATGGAGAGCATAGTAAATTCTTCTCAATCAAGTGTACTAATTTATTGTTTGAAAAAATTGTAGTACGTAATTTGTTCTTTGAAAAAATTGTAAGAAAATTTTATTATGTATTAAGAAAAACACAAAGTAGTATCCTACCAGAATCCAAACTTAAGTAAAACACACAAATTAGAAGTTGAACATCGCGAAAATGCCTTCATAAAACTTTAACCACTCATAGATAGTAGCGTTAACAGCCTAATATCTCAAGTCTCGAAGATATCAATGTATTAAAATGTTTAAAAAAACATTAGCTGGTATACATGCTGTAGGTTCTTACTTTTACTGAATACACACAATTAATTGCAGGTCTGGCATTTTCTCATTAGCCAGAATTCAGAACGACTTTGAGACAGACTTTAGCGAAACGTAAGAAAACTTTACCCAGACCAACGTCACTTTTTTTTACAAGGGTTTCCACATTCATATGCATTGTTCTCGGTTTTTCCGTTTTGTCCTCTCCTCTTCCTTACTTATGAAACTCTGCTCACCACCATCCACCTCTGTCCCACACGAATCGCTTTATTTACCCACGCATAAGCTTTCCTTTTGCGCTATTTCCCCTTTTCTATTCCTCCGCGGGTTTAAACTGCGTTTACGTTTGAAAAGTCAACCCAGACCACTTTCATGTGGTACTCCCTAGGTTTGTCTAACCACGTAGGTACACGAGAAAATGCTCATTGTTTCTCCCACTCTGCTCGTTCCAGAATTATTGTTAAATAATCACCTCCGTAAGTGGAATGGGTGCATGAGTTCCTATCACCAACAGTAGATTAACAATGCAGCAAAAATTCGCCATTATTTATGTTTTTCAGTTTATTTTTTACACGCTTGCACATATTTACGGCCGAGTGAGCCGAAATAACTGAAAATGAAGATGAGATTGCAGGAGGAATATTTTTCCGAGTATTTTTCACTGGAGTATTTGTTTTAAATTCTGTAGGAAAACATGTAAATTGCATGCTAGTGACGCATACTCTGTGCTGCTAGTATTTGCATCCCAAAATACAAGGTCAACGATGTGGAATCTGGTGAGAATTATTTTCCGATAAATATTCTATTCTGTACGCTAAAAAAAATTGACGAATGTTTTTGGACCGGTAAAAACAACGAATGATAAATTTTTCATACAATATCACTCGCAAAATCGATTGTTGAAAAATTCCATTGAAAACGGAGTAGCTTCTTTTTATACTTGTAATAAACTTTTAAAAACTTTATTCTTTCCCAACAACTTTACATGAAGCGAGTACTAGCTACTTTGAAATTATTTATTTAACGAGCCTTGAAGTCCATATACCTCCTCTGGAAAGTTTATTGCATAAATAATGAGTATTTTAAATGCGTGCCTCACATTTCTGTTGCTACTTCAAGATAGAATAGAGAATATAGTAAACAGTATTATGTGCATGATGTATGGGTATAGATGTTTTGCAAGGCTTATTGTAGACCTTTGGAAATTATTCAAGACTCCTAAGCATTTTCTGAAATAAGGAGTTAAAAATATACTTAAATTTCATGAGATTAGTAAAAAGTAAAAAAGTCTGTGTTACCAACTAGATAATTATGTAAAAGAAGCGTTCGCAGAATTTTTCTTATCATCTATTTGTTGATACAAACTTCGAAGTAAGGGAATAACTTGAAACGTGCATAGATAATACGAGATAGTGTGGGTGTAGGTCATGTCACGGTTGTTTGAATGAGGAATGATGAGGGCATCTTTTTCTTCCTTACCAGCCACCGACAAGAAGAATAATACGAAGCCGGAGAACAGAGAGTTCAAACAATAACTTTTGACGGAAAAGAAAGTCCTTTTTAATTTTAAAAATAGCACTGTCATCTTAACTACAAACGTATTGGCTTTTGTTTCTTTCTTTTGAACTCCGATGGACTAGAGAGTGCTACATTGAGTCAGATGCGTTTTTATATCCAAGTAAGCAAGACTAAGAGAATATCACTATTGTCGTTATCAACTAAAATAAAACTCGATTTTTAATCAAAACTGTAAAAGTTTCATGCAAGTACGAAACAAAGACTGATAATGAAAGATGCTAAATCCTTGGAATAATTAAGATTGACATTCATGTGGGTATATTGATGTTTTTCACAAAGTATAAGTGAATTAATCTGTACTTAAACACCTAAACGTATTATAATTTTTTATCAAACAACGTTTTAACAATGGAATTGGAAAAATAATTAATGAAATCAAATCGACTAAAATTATTGTCATTACTTTAGTATAAATCTTGCGAGTCATTAATAATTATAAAATATAAAAGAAAAAAAATTATTTTTATGTCTTTATAATGAAAACGTTAATTTTTCCTTGAGCATGATGTACAATATAGTATGAGTTTCAATAATGTTAAAATTTTAGCATACAGAAAAAAATGGTACAATTGGCTGGTTTTATTTCTCTCCATACAAAGTCATAACCTATTTGATGATAAAACGTACTAAAATAATTAGACGAAAAGTTGTGCTATAGAAACAATTTAAAGTGAAGAGCTTCTATTCCGAAAACTCTTTTTTTTTGCTAAATGTTATTGATATTTTAAAAACTACAGTAGAATTCACGTTCAGCCCAGAACAATTTCAATTTTATTTTGTGCTCCACAACCCGTGGTAATTCACTTTTTTGACGGCGGTATGAGGGAAAAGAGAACGGACGGATGGGTACATCCAGCAGGTGGATTAAACCAATTGCATAGGAGCATCGAAATGTGGGCAAATAAAGGTAGACCAAAACATAAAAGACCCGAGAGAAACGAGAGAAAGAGAAGGAAAACTGGAACTGGGAAATCGCTAAAATGATGAGTGGATGAAAAAACGGGAAAGGAAAAGAAAGAGAAAAAGAAATTTAGGGGGTACTATAGAAAGCAATTGTTGTGGAAGCTACTAGGCGCTTTACGCACTTGCAAACAAAGCCCATTCACCATTGGGGATTGTGCCAACGTTGGTTGTTGTAGAAGAGCAGAGATAAAAAAAAGAAGCTGATCGATCGAGCTCTGTACACAGTGCAAGGTCATTTGCAGTATTAAAATCAAAATGTTTTATTGAACTAGTAAAATAAAATTACCAACTGTGAGCACTCATTTACCACCCAGTTATGTGCAAAGTGACAACTATTCTTTATTGTTACTTTTTTTTTTGTTTTTTTTTTTTTTGTGAAAAGAAAAATGTAGCGATCGACTTTTCGACCACTTTCTAAAAATTCGATCATGAAGAAATTCCACTTACTTTGTTTTCAAAGACAATGCGATGCAGTCTGTTTTAAATATTCAATTTAATGGTACATCGAACATGGTCACCATAAAATGGCGAGTTAGTTTTAATCCTCTCCCCTCCCTGGTGACATGGGTGTTGAACAGAAGGTTGCACAGCAGCACAAAAACACTTTTAAAACTAACGGGTGATATAAAATGGCACCAACAATTTTATTGTCAGAGGAGCACTGACATCGATATGCGTCAAAGCATCGCTCAGTTGCACAAATGCTTATCGTTTTAGTCGTATTTTTGTCAAAATAAGGTCTTGAAGAAAGACATGATAAAAAAAAGAAAAAAGAAAAAAAATAACAAACACAAGTCCAAAAATAGCGCGAGGTCGCTAAAGCAAGAGTAAAATAAGGAACAAGTGTAAAGGGACAATGAGGCGAGCGCCAAGCCAAACTCTTTGAATGCGAATTAAGCGTGAATCGTGGCTCGCCTCAGGCGTCTTTCCTGTTTCTCGCTGATGCACCGAGTCCCTCATGACACACACAGTAAGTTCTTTTTTTTTCTTTCTTTTTGTGCTTCTTCCTCGCTTCTTCCTCTCTTCTTTTCGCTGAGCTTTTACGTATTGTCAGACTCCCCTTATTCCCCTTCCCGAGTCTTTCATGCATTCCCACAACCGAGGATTCTCTTAAATATGACGAAAAAACCACGGGACGACGACAGCTACAAAGATTCCTCCCTGTTACGGAGAAACTGGAACGAGATAAACAGTCGCCGTTCACTTCGGCATAGACCGGGGGTGAAACGTTAGATTCACTAGCAGCTTATTCAACTGGTGTAAATTTATCTCATATTTTATCTTGATTAAAAATGTTTTAGTGCTATCATTTACATTTAACAAAAGACGAACGCTTTTTAGGTAATGAAATCTTACGTTTTGCTAGAAGCTAAAGTGCTAGATGGCATTTTCATAAAGAGAGGCATTAAGAAGAGGTGCATGAATTCTAAGAAAAACTAAAATTTCATTAATTGATAGAGTATCATGGAACCAATCGTCCGTATGAATTTCCAATCATCGGCTGAAAAGACACCTGCCCCGAAATGTTACCCCACGCAACGTTACCCCTTTCACCTCCTCCCCCCAAACATATAGATGGCGTAGGTGTATGCATACTCGGAAAAACGATAAAACCATTAAAGCAAGTGTTGGCAGAAGGTGTAGAGGGGAGGGGGAGTACCGTTATTGCATTGCTGAACGATAACATGCAAATTGATGGCCGTGTATGGCCTGAAATGCCCCTGCCAGCGCGCCATCAAATTAAAGTAATTATTATTTATATCTACGTGTAGCTATCTATACTACATGCCCTGCACCCTTTATTTTACCCCACTATCATAACACCCAGCGCTTATTGGCGTATCTCCGTCTTCTCGCGAGTACCGATCGATGAAACTATGCGCCTCATTGTCTGGATGTGAAATCCAGACTGCACTCCATGCGAGAGCGTTATTTGCACATTTATTGCAATACCAAGTGCGACGATAGTTCGAGATTCTAGGCCAGTGCTCGCTATTTTCTGGCTATCATTTCAGGGCTCGTAGTGGATATTTTAAGCAGATGGAAAAATATTGTTTCTTCGTCTCGCTAACATTTCAACTTTTAAAAATGCGCTTCGAATGGCAAGCCAAACTTTTCTCAACTCGAATGCCGGATGGGACTGGAAGTGGCCGTAAAATACAAAGCTCACCCTAAAGCTTAGTGCAACTATAGCGGTCTAATTACAGAGTCTCGTCGCTAACACCGACACTTCTTGCTTATCCATCTTCACTGTGATGAGAAAACTTTCAGCGAGCCACTCGTTGGTGTTCGTCTTTCATGAACTCTTATTACTTTTAAAAGCCAACGTGAAAACATTTTGTTGATTGGAACAAGTAAATAAGGTCATTTAGATAATCATTACTATACTGATAATCACAAAACGTACATTTATGTATTTTATGTCAATTTAATGGTTTAAAGTAATATTGTTAATACTTAATCAATCGCAATGAGAAATCTCTATTTAAGGCCATAATCTACTATTGTTATCTTTAAAATACTCAAAGTGGCTAATAAATCATTAAATTTTACATAAATATTCGGAACATCTACTTATCAGTGTTGTTCACATCTTCGTAAAAGTTTTTTCAACTTTTCCAGGATCAAATCGGTACTTTTATCAATCAAGTCTTGAAACTGATAGATTGATGTAGCGTAAGTAGAAAGTTCTCGGTATAGTCAGACACATATGTTTTACTAAGGGCAGTACGGAGATAGTTGAAATTTCCTACATTATAGGTAAGGTTACTCGAATTGCATGGATTTATAACATTATTTATCGAGCAGCTAGCTATTTTATCGAAAAAATAAGAGTAGACGCACATTCTCCACACATCAAAGAACAAATCAAACCCCTACTTGGCAAAATTGATTTAGAATTCAAGGCAAAAAACGAAAAATCAGATTACATCTTATCAATCCAACATCTAATTTTTCACTTTTTGCCTTGAATTCTCAGTCAATTTTGCCAAGTGTGGGCTTGATTTGTTCTTTGATGTGTCAAGAATGTGCGTCTACTCTTATTTTTTCGATAAAATAGCTAGCTGATCAATAAATAATGTTATAAAGCTATGCAATTCGAGTAAACATATCGATAATGTATGAAATTTTAACTATCTCCGGACTGCCCTTACTTTGAGTAACGTCTTCCACAGACTCAGAAAAAACACATTATCTACAAATACACTTGTCAGCGTTATCAATCATAGTAGCGCGTAACAATTCGTTCGTAGTAGATGATTAGGCTCTAATGAATCTTTTCACCAGGTAGTTGTGTAATTAAGAGAAATCTCTGAACAATCATTTGTGCCAAGGATAAATAGCTTAGTTAAGTGTGCACTTGCGTATTATAAAACCGCGTCTCTTATGAGGGTTGTACTCGTGAAAGACATTAATTAAGAAATAATGGAACACAAGCTGAGCCATTAATGCAGGTCAGTGAATGCAACTTAGCTGTAGTGGAGTTAAACAACTTGCAAGCACTACAAAGTTCACCTATGTGGAAAAGCTCATGAAAAATGTGTAGTAAAAACCACGTCAATTCGCAGTAGGAGATCAAATGGAATATATTTTGAATAAACAAAGGGGTGCCCTAAGAAAAATAAAGATATTGCGAACTAATTATTGGACGCTGACAAGCAATTGCATGTGCTATTATTCAGTTCAAAATTGTTATGAGTTTACAATAAAGAAATGTTTGAAAATTAATATCTTTATAATTTTAACATTATAAGATTACTTTCTACATAACTTATACACTTTTAAGATTCTCATGAATTAATTACTTTTCTGCAAACAAAACAAGCAACATAAATCAAATTCAATTTTAATGAATTGCTGCGATGTTATTAAAGAAACTTTGAATTTTAATCAACCTCCTAAATGATTAGTTGCGTTCTCATCCTACAAAATTATGTGTGTATAACATTTTTTGAATCGATTAACTTCTAATAATCTGTTAGGTGCCTTTCAAAATTATAGAACGATAATATTTTAATATCTAAAATGTAGTGACTTTCCAAATAAAATTATTTTTTATTTGATAATCTTCCAGATCAGAATACAAAATCCCTCAAGAGCAATCCATAAGCATAATCTATAATTTAGTCAGAAAAATAAAGGGTATCACAGGTACATTCGATTTTACGAACACCAGGATTAGTAGGCAAAAAATAATGATAAAAAAAAACGAAAAAACGCAATCCAGCAAAACATAGGCGTATCTCTCACTCAAATCAGTGCGAATAGTATATAAAGATAGAGAAGCGTAGAGAAGATCGTCGCATCGTGCAAGCTCTCCTCGCGGATCGATTAACGAGGACTGACGAGCCACTGGTTGGCCGACTACAGCTGGCCAGCACTGTACGCCGCTTTCAACTCGAGGAAGATATTAATTGTACGTTAATTAAGCACATGAGACATGTGTGTTCGAGTTCGTACGTATACGTAAAAATAGAGACTCTTGGCAATTGATAGCCATAAGAGGAGCTGCTCGTGTGTATTATCGTCATCTTAGTCCTGTCCGACAAGCCTCATTGAGTCAGCGCCAATGTAACGTAGAGCGTTAACGTTTCCGTTGGTTGGATGGTTATGTGGACGTGGCTGTGTAGAGTACAAAACTTGGATGTCTAGGCCGAAATGAGCAGTCAGCACGCAATTAGAGGCGTCGAGTGAGCAGCTGCACGAGCGTTTAATTGAAAAGCCGAGTGCGAGTATAAAATCGACTGGAAAACTTTTTATCGTCTGAAACAGCTGACAAATTTTTTCTCCTCTTTAGTAAATTTTTGAGTAGATATTATTGTTGCTTTTTCAGGGAAAAAGCATCGTTCAGGTGTAAATAGAAAAAAAAAAATTGTTCACATTTTTTGACGTTTAATCGACATCCATGAAAAACGTGAGTCACATGATCAATAATGCAAAATATGTATAAATTGATTATTAAAAAACATTTTTATGTATTTTTCATTAAAAAAAAAATTCTTTACTTATTACTTCTGACGAATTTTAAGTTAAAATCAGGAAGTCCTAGAAAATGAAAATTGTGTTTATCAACTAGTAAGAGAATAATTATTTAAAGGTAGAATACGTTGAATCAATAATTTATAAGAGAAAGCCAACATTTTCATAGTCACGTACTCGAAAATAATTTATTAATCAATCCTTAAAATAGTCCAAATGTGATCTATTTTTTGAATTTGCTTGTTGTAGAATTTGGCAAAATTGCAATCGTAATGTAAGTATTAACGCTGTTGAAACCAAAATTCCTCAATACCTCTATGATTTTCATATTTTCTTATTATGTAATTACTTTGCGCCATCGGCAGAATTAGTTTTCGTACTATAAAAGTAAAGTAAAAAAATATCGCCCCAAGGGGTAAGCGGATCACCGGTTCCTAAAGTGAAAAGTTTCATACCATTGTAGCCATATTGAGAAATTATAAATTTGTTTGGGGCTTTTGCTTGGAGGCTTATTCCAAGCGATAGCCTTAAACAAATCTTATGTGTCGGTTAATTCATACTGCAGCATTTGGTCCGTATCGAGGTCCATATTGTCACATCTGTTATCTAACCATGTATCACTTATACTTTATCTACACAGTCATACCTTGCTAGTTAAGCTGGCATTTTCTGCATTAAGGGTACATCGGGCCCACTAAATTTTTTTCAATAATGTGTGTGCTTTACAATTACAAACGATGAAAAAAATCATTGTGACATTAATGTTAACAAAATAAAAAATAAAAAAAACTAAAACAAAGCTTAGAGAGTTTTTTAAACTCCAACAGCCAATCTCTCACTGAAGTTTCTTCTGATGACAGTATCCATTATGCTGATGTGGATCAGTCAACATCATCATCAATGGCAATTAAATCATCAGATCTTTCATCCCAGGTATATTATTTCCCGTTCTATTTGATTTATGAATTTACTCGGCTTCGTAAGCTACATAAGATAAGTTATCCCGTTACAATGCATAATTTTTATCATTTCAAGAACAATAAATTGGGAACATTTGGGATTTGAACTTGACAAAATCACAACGTAAAAAAATCAGTGGAAACATTAAATATTTCATCGATGAAATTTCTTTATCAGAAATTGAAAAAATTAACAAAAGTTTAGTGCAACTGTTTTCAGCCTTTGATGTAGATTTGAATAACGTGACATCAAAGTATTTTTATAACTTTATGAATAATGTACAACGAGTGTACCTGCATATGCAAAATATATTCCAGATACATAAACTTGCAGAATAAACATTTTTCAAAAAGTTTATTAAGAGAACATAGGTAATTATTACAATTTTATACCAACGGGTAATATTTTGATTACTACATTATTACAAGATTATTTTGGTATCAGTGTTGTTTACTACAAGACAGATAAGTTTCACTTTTTAAAAGAACATACTTATTTTAGCAAATCTTCTCTGGAAGCTTACACGGATGAATTTGAATGCATTGCAGGCTCCTTATTAGATAACATGTATGAAAAACATTATACTTCTGTACTACTGTGCGTACTACAAGCGGAGAAAAATTTTTTTTAAACTTCTCGAATTTCAGCAAGATTAAAGAAAGTCGTATAGCACTTAGAAATGTTGTATAATAAATGTACTAATGTGGCTTTAAACGAGTTTAACATAAACATCTACTGTGTCGAGACCGACAATGCCTTAAACATGATTGATGTGGGACAACGTTGAAATATTTGTCACTTCAAATGTAATGGTCTTTCGAGAAATTTACTGTTCAAATCACTAACTGATAATGATCTTGCTGGTAATATAGCTGGTTCAGAATTTAGATATCCGTACCTAAAGCCTCAACTAATTAATTAAGGTGGTAGTAAAATGATCGTAGCTGGCAAAATTTGATGGTGTTGCAGAAAAATTATTTTCGGAGATGTCTTGAAAATATCCATTTTATACGGGAAATAATGAAAGACGATCAATTGAAAAATGTAGAAAATCAGTATATTTTTAAAGATAATGTAATTGAAGCCACTTTAAATGAACAAAATTAAATAAGATTTACTAATGCCTTATGAATTAATGATCCTGTTTGCGAATTTGTAAATACTTGTCAAGAAAGCAATTGTAATATAGCATATACTGTAGGAAAACGGTTGAGATTGGAACTACTATATTTAAATAATGACCGACTATTTGAAATAATTTTTAGGCAGCGATTGACTAAAGTTCTTAATAAGTACGTACTAGCTGCTAATTATATACTTCCACCTATTTCCAAAATCTACTTCACACACTTTCTTTTGATACTATGTATGCTATCTTATGGTTTTTAACTCCACACCTCTGCCCCGTACATCACTTTATCGCTATAGTTGATTTCTTTCTTCTCTCCTTCATATGCGCTTCTGCTTTTCATTTTTTTTTTGCACTATGTATTTTAAGTACTTACTTTTCTTTACCTCTTTAACTTGATTGCTGCTTCAGTAAGTACCACTTCCTCTTCTTGGATCCCTTTCTGAAATTTTCAAATACTAGGATTTTCAAATTTCAAAAACTCTAGTTTAATGAATTTATTACTAGAATTCTCTTTTTTCCGGTACTCTAAATTATTTTTTTTTCTCCAAGAATTTTATTGATTTTTTTAGCAAATCTTTCAAATCTACTTCATGCTCCACAATTAACATAATGTCGTCAACATAAATATGTAAGCGACCAGATCTTGTCTGTCTCTATCCTTGTTCCACCTGTGATATTTTCCTTTCGGAAATCTTCCAGCTGTCTTAGGTATTCATTGAAAAAAGTTGGATTCAGCGGGCAGCCGTGCTTTCGTACTCCAGAAAGATTGAGATCTCTTCTCCTCTACTTAAATCTTGTTCCTTGTTTCTTTATGACTGGCAATGTTCAGAACTGCTCTATCAAGTCTGTCATATGCTTCTTGTACGTCTGCAAAGCAACACAATACTTTGCCTTTGTTTTCACGCTTATGGTCCACTATGTAGTTCAGAATAAACACTGCTGGAAGTTTTTAAAAATTACAACCACTTCATATTGCGTGCTCATCAATTTTATAGTAAGAAAAGCCCACACGCTTGCATACAAGCAAGTGGATGAGTGAGTCTCACATTAATGTGCTACGAGGGCCACGACATGGTTCCACTTTAACCAATGCTTACATTATTTTGCATTGCAAAACAATTTTTGAACTTCAGTACATTCTTTAATCAACTAAATATAAAAAGGATGAGTGAGGTATCGATAGTACTACCTTAAATTCTTCTGAGCTACTCTTTTCTGATTTTTTTTTTTACGTCTCATTGTTTTGATGGCCTCGTTCCTACACCCATCTTACTCAGTAGACTATTCATCTCAATATAAATTTAAGTGAATGAGTAGGGAAAAAATATGTTCTAATCAATTGAAAAAAAAAAATTCTTCTACAACCGATACAGATAAAATTGGAAATGACTATAAATAAAATGCATTAAGAACAATGTAATCAATGTTTGCAATCAATTAAATAGTGTTCTATTTTATCCAATGTGTTTTTTATTAAGATAAATTAATTAAATAGTATTTATTCTAGATCATTTTTACATTGTAGATTTATCGAATTTGTTCACTCAATTGACTATAATATATGATTATTCTCTTGATTAACTACTATCACATGAAAATATAGATACAAAATAAAAAGTACTGTAAGTGAACTTCACTTCAAGTGATCGCCATTGAATGATTTCATAATTCAAATAGAGCCTGATATTCTGAAAAAATGTTTTTGAAATCCATATCACTAAAATTTTAAAACGTTTTAAAGAAAACTTTAATTAATAAATATGATTCAAAATATATTATTCCATAGTATTTTGCTTGTTACTTCTTACAATGATCCAAAATTTTGTTGACAATTATGGTGGGTTATGTAGTACATTATATAATTACCTTTCCAAAGCATACTTTTTGAGACACCTATTATGGATGTGATGTTATTTAACTTTGCTTGAAAATTACACTTCCCTGAGAGCGGGTGTATGAAAAAAATCTTTCAAGTTTTTGGTATCACTTTTTTACTGGCCAGGACAAGTATAGATAAGCTAGTTTTTTTGTCATGTACATACTAAACACTGTCAGTTTATTTGTCAAGTTGTGAGGGTTTTCAAAAAAACTTCGACCCTGTAGAGAGCAATAAAAACCCAGCAAAGATAAATTATTACTGTAACTCGTTATGTACAAAGTTTGTGAAGGTGGGAAGAAAAAAATTTCAACTGCTGACTTTTTGCGACACACTTACAGATCTTCTTGACCCTCAAGGCATGCGTTATGTGTCATAAGGTGACTTCTTAGCTTTTTAGCTGCTTGCAAAAAGAATGTAACAAAAAAACCAGCAAGTAATGGACAGAGGAAGTTTTAGATAACTAACTTTGTGACCGAAGTGGTGGTGAGGAAGCCGCAAGAATTCTGCCTAAATGTAAACCATCAGCTTAGACATCCAACTCAAAGTTACAAACAAAATTTCAGTCCATTTGAATTACTTGAGTTAGTCGAAAAACTTGATATTGTATACACATACTTTCACACATGCTCTATGTGATTAACTCAGATCACCCACATACTAGGTTAAAAATTTGTCTTACACTAAAAGTAGATGATTTATAAGTGGTTACACTTTTTGCTGTAACAAAATTATAAGGCACTTTCATACATTGGTCGTGCCCAAAAAAAATCATCCTCTCAGCTAATACAATACAAATAGACAAGAAAACTTTGTTAAATTGAAATCCATTCTTAGAGTCTAGGACGTGAGTGAAATGCACTATTTCAGGCACCAGAACAGAAACGTACCTTAAAAATTCAAGTGATTCATCATCCACGTGTGAAAAAACTGCTATTCTGAATAAAACAAGGCAAGACGGCACGCTAGGTGGCGCCGCAAAAAATGAATCCTGATTATTTCACAAGTGAATTGTTTCATAACTGGGAATATCGAAATGAAGAAAAAGAGAAATTGGAGGAGGAAATCCCCGAGGAAAATGCCTGAGGAGCAAAGCGTGTATGTACATGTACACACACAGAGACAAAACGACCATGCCGTAGAAATCATATACAACACAGCGCTCCCAACGCGGCTCCTACATTTACTATAGTCCCATAAATCTTTACGCATGTGCGAGCTACTGCGTACCACGCACCCAACACCCACAGAAACGTAATATTACACATATGTATATACATGGATAGAGAGAGAGAGAGAGGGAGAGAGAGAGAGAGAGAGAGAGAGAGAGAGAGAGAGAGAGAGAGAGATAGAGAGCAAGCATACCTGACCTCTCCCTATCCTGCGAGTTTTCGCTCGGAGTGATAAATCTTGCACTCCACTTTTCCTCCATCCTACGAGCCTTTTCTCCCTGTTCTCTTCTCCTTTTCTTTTTCCCACAATATAGATTTCAGTCGCGTTCGATCGCACCGATAAGAAAATTACTTTCCCTCTCTTTCCATCGCACTCGGACTCCACCTTTCTGTACTCCCAAACGTCGTTTTTCTCTTTCCTTTATTTTCTCTTTTTGGTACCTGCGGAGAATTTGCACGCCTCGCCCCCTCTTTCCAGCGCCTGCTGCCCAGGCGAGATGAGAAAAATAGCACTGAGCCGGAAATTTATATCGGGCGCGGGTATCTTTCTTCGAAATTTGACGCGAGTGACTGGCGCTGATTTACGCTCGCTAACTCTTTGGTTTGCGCCCCACTGCTCAATTTGGTCGACGCGTGAATGCAGCAAGTCTGCTCGAGAATAATGGCTCGAATGTGGTAACGGGAAGTGTCAGCGCTCCCGACATTATTGTTTTTCGGTTTTTCACAATATTTATGAATGACTCGAGGATATATTGCACCAGTGAACATCCGCTGTTTTTCGAATGAAAATGATTTGTAAAAAGTTTTATTGATTATTTTGGGGGGAAAGCCAAGAGATGTATCGTTGTAACAGGGGGTAGTCGTAACACTCAAACATTGTTGGGAGTATTCGCTTCATGATCAATATTGTTTGCAGTGACTAGTAAAGTATGATATAGTTCATTGTTTTTCTCACGTAAAAATTAACTATGTAAAATTTATGATTACTTCCATATAACTTGTTCTGTAACAACTTTTATTTTAGTACGTAGTCCCAAAATATACTAAGTTCGAGTTTCAATATTCTTAATCCATTTAGTTGCAACTAGCTCCTACTAAACTTTTTGTATGCGGAATATATATGAATAGAGGTGTTTCAGAAATAAACCTTGTAAGTTAAAAAAATGCTAGTTTCTCTACTGTACACTTTTTTTCATCAACCAAACTATTTTGATAATTAAACTTGGCTCCCTTCGCAAAAGCAGCTACAGTGACCAGTGAGGATGATAATTAAAATATTAAACAGAAATTAGTAAATGTTTCATGATATGGTTTCTGCTGCATCGCTTGCAAACATATTAAGTTTCAAATTTTACATCTACTTTATTCGGTTTGCTTAGTATCGTGAGAAAATGTTAAATTTCAATAATTTTAAATGTTATACTTATTACTTTTTTAGTAAGTCAACATTGTATTTATGAGATCCGTATTTTCAATATAAGGTATCAAAGAGTCATGTTAAGTTAAAGTTTTTTAAATGAAACTTCCTTAGGAATGCTGTATTTGACTTAGAAACCGCACTGTCAGCGCAACAGTACCTGAACTCGACAAAGTACAGCATCCGCCAATAAAAGTGAATGCGTGAAGTATTCAGAAGAAAAAGAAGAAATACGAAATATTTATTTACATAAAGATTCATACCATTGTGTAGGTAAGGGATCGCGTAAACGAATGAATGGAGCGTGGGTGATAAACGCAAACCATATTTTCTATTGTGCAATTTAACCTAGAAACGTCCTTAAAATCGAGATTGTATATTCTCTGCTTGAACTCAAAAAATTTGCAAGGAGAGTCGCATGAGCTTTTCGTAAATATTAATCCCAAAATAACAAAATAACTGACTTCTCGTGCAGTTCTCCAACTGGGAAATGTGGTAAACGTTAAGAGTTCTAGTTATTTTTCGAGATTTTGTTTATTCAGATTCAAATGTATGGATGACGACTCATTGAAAGATAAGGAAACATTCTCACTACAACACAATAATTAAAATGATAATTACGCGTTTATAAACATTGTTACGTTAATCTTATTATGGCTGATCGAAGCACTTTCAAAATGAGTAAAAAACAATATTATACGATTTATAATAGAAGTGATGTGGTAACTTCTCCACAATGTCTTCTTTTCCGCGTATTATTTCAATCCGAACAACCATATTCCTTTGGCGTCAAAGAAGAACGGGAAAGAAAACAAAAATTTGTGAAGCTTTTCATGTATGAGAATGTTTTCGTTCATAATACTGAGCCAGTAAGTATACTTGATTTTTCTTTACTGTACGCCACAGAAACAAAAACTTACACAAGCTCAGATGGATGATGAAATTTTCGTAGTAGTACGTACTTCTGCATTGAAATACGTTTTTAATCAAATAGAAAATAGCTTCTACAAGTATAAGTACAACTGTCAAGTCTAAGACTTTAGCTAACTCCTATCACTTTTACCATTTCAAATTATAGGAATCTTTAGACTTCAAAGTGGTAAGGAACTTATTTGAAGTCGGATTGAAGTAGGTATCATAAAAAATTCGCATTTTGATGTATTACCTTTTATTGAAACATTTTTTTAAGCTCGACCTTACTCTAACAATATTTAAAAACTGATCTTAACAGTAATCGTTATATTTAACTTTGATGACAGTAAATTTATCTAAACCTTACGTACACTTGCCAGAATATTAAATCTCGTTTTAGAGTATCGAAGTCTTGATTACAGTGGTCTAGCTCTTATTAAGTGGTACGATAGGTCGACTATATTTATTATAGGACTCATACTGTTCGATGAATTCAAGAACGAGAGTCAGAGTCCACCAAGTCCATAAAATGGCTTGGTCAACTACGAAACATTAATATGCCAGACTCGTTTATTCGCCAGAAAGTGTTTAGCTGGCAACCATAAAAAAAAAAAAAAATAAATAAATAAAACACGAATCACTTCCGAAAACCAAATCAAATCACTCAAGCCGAACCATTAAACCAGAGCACTTACTAGGCTTACATTGTCTATGCCGTATATTACACAGAGGCTGACACAACGTCTAGCCGTCGACGACAGCCACATAACGGTAAGCAATCGCTCAAGTCATCGTTTGTTTTTGCTTGATGGCCTATAAAGGGAAGACGAAGACAAAGCAGCCCACAAGCGTCACACACGTGTAATGTATGCACATAGACAAGGAGGAGTCGAGGAGAGGCGCCGAGAGTTATTACGTAGGATGGCTGTGTAAGCACGCCCACACGAGAGTGAAAGACAAGCCGGTGACACTACATAATGCGAAGAGGAAGAGAGAGATTTTTAGGGAGACACCCTTGCTTTAATGACTTTTCAAGGGCAGCTGGTGCCTTCGAGGCAGCTCCCTTTTCTCCTTCCCTCTGCACGTCTGCCTGTGGCTACCCTCGAGTATCTGCGTGACGACAACGCGACAGCTTTCCTTGTTTTCGTGCCAAACTAATACCAGGAACGACAACTACTATGCGCACCCTCACGCATATTTTATGCGGTGGCTTTGATGTACTTGTTTTTTTTTATGATCGCAATGACACGTATAATGATAAGAAAAACACGCTGTAAAATCAAAATCAGTAGTTTGTTTTTTACCAGTCTCTATACATTATTTTGTTTTTTAATTTTTTCAATGACATTGAAGCATTTCTTATCGATTACGTACAGGAGCAAAAATTCTATCCTGTAATACAAGATTTTACTTATGGTGTACAATACAAAGCTAATGGTAAACAGAAATAAATTTCCTATGATTTAATGCAGTTTTAACCTGTACTGATTGACACGAGCTTATTCGTATTTTTACACAATTTATGTCAACCATGTTTCGTGAGCTGGTTTCATTATGAATGTTAAGCCGGAAAGCCGGACTGACGCTTGAAGATATCATCTAAAGAATAATAATGACTTTGTTTTGTTATCATCTAATTTTTCTCAAATACTTGATAATATCACAATGTAGCAATCATTACAAAATACATGATAAAAAACAAACATGAAAAACTATATCCCGTGCTTACTGAAATACTTTTAGTTGACATTGTACGTCCCGCAAGCTCGAGGGTAAGCTGAATCGTAGGCCTTGAAAAAAAAGAGGGAGAGAAGGAGTGGATAAAGAATGCAAGCTATAAAGGAAAAAGCGGAGCAAAAGAGATAGGAAGGGGAAATGAGAAACCATGACCCTTTGCTGTGGGACGCAAGTAGCAGCGGTCGCTCGATTGCGAGTCTTTTTATGTAAGAACACGCGAAGGGTAAAAAACCGCAGACTATGCGCGTGCACGGCGACGTCGACAAATGTGTGTCTGACAAAGTCTTCGGATCATCTTTCTCCGACGCGTAAAACTTTCAAGAGCAACAGTGCCTTTCTTGTCTTGAAAGAGATTCGAGCTGGGACTCTTGGATTTCATTTTTTTATTTCTTCTTTCGACCCCTGGATAGAAACTGAACTACTATGGTTGAATTGAATTTTTACAATAATGATGATTTTGTTTTCCGTCGTTGGAATCAGTCTCTCGTTGCAGCCGGTGAATGTTATGCAAAGTCATGACAAAAGAAAAGGAAGTTGTGAAGAGGTATTTTCTTACAATTTATTATTCTATAAAAATCGTTTGATTTTTGAGATGATTTTCGAGTAAAAACGAAGTTTGCCATGACTCTGTTTTCAAGTTACATGGTCAAAAAAATCTTTGTGCTAGCGATGTAACGACACATCGATCTTACAGTTAGGGAATAAACAACAAACAATTTTCAGGAAAATCTGACGAGTATGTTTTCAAAGGACTTTATTTTCCTTTTTCAATATTAGTCCAAAGCTACTTAGAGTAATAACCTCCAAGACGAGAGCGACACTTGATGTCAGGAGGAAGAAGCCTAAGCTTTTGCTCAGCCCTTGCTTTCCTCATCCACTTTGGAGCTTATGAATTTTCCAAAGCAGAGGATCAGTCGAGCCGAGCCAAGTCACTCGAAAAGTTCAGCTTTATTTACGGTCATACCAAAAAGCAATGCGGTCGAGCATTTTGCAAATGGAACATGCAAACATAAATGCAGTAACTTTATTCTTTATCAGCAAACAGCTTTGCCGCTCTAGTAAATAAATCAGTTTTAAATGAAACAGTATGTATAATTTATAATTGTTTTCCAACTCAAGTACAAGACTTGAAACTGCTTTAAAATAAATTGCACGGTTATCTTTAATAAACGTTCATTGCAGTGTGACAGAGTAATTTGAAACATTGGAGAACTGTTATTGTAACATTCTGTGATTGGGGCTCCAATCGTGAAATACAAATAAAGAAGATACAGCGTTAGAATTTAATTAGCCTTAGTAGCTTACAAATCGTGAAACAGTGAGTGGTTCATTTGGGCAATGAAACATAAAATCGGCTTGCTATTTACAAAAAATAATTGTCATGAACGTGAGACTTCTTGGAGAAACTCTAATACATAACGTTTTGTATATTCTTGTCTAAACTACGGTAGTATTGCCAATACGTTAATGGCCAGTTCACTTTCACAAATAAGAAATATTCAAGAGCCAGATACTCAAAGGTGTCAGAATGTACGTAAAAATTTTCACACCCGTATTATTACGTCCTATCCCTTTTCAGAGAGACAAACTGCAACTATAAGGCCACTTTACATGCAGTACCAAATTTTCGACGGACAAGTAATCTTAGCCGTAAGATTAGTGGGTTCCACTTGTGTGCGAACCTTGGCAAACTTTCCTCCGTCAATCCTCTCTACGCTTCTCTCGACCACCCTGTGATTTGTTAGCGTCCCATCTTCTACTTGTCTTCTTGTTTCTAAACACGTGTGTCTCATAGTTTCCTACACTTGACTAACTCTGTTCTACTTTTTTTCAGCTAAAATTTATAAATTTTAATGTCACCATTTACTAAGGTTCAATAAAAAGTAATTTGTGTCTGACCATATATTGATCAATACTACTGATTTTCCAAATAAAACGAAGTACATCATCGGCACCAAGGGAAAATTGATGGCCTTACCATTATTACAGTTTTTCTTGGACAGTTATGGATAACAAAGGCGATCTTTTAGCTAATGATTTATACCTAAATTTTTGAATACATACACACACCTCATTGTCCGTCTACGTTTAAACTGGATCTCATTTTGTAGTAAACAAAACTTCAATGCAACAGCTTCCATCCCAACCCTACATCGTGCCAATCTCGAATGAATCGAGATCACAAAACGATGTGTGGTTGGATGTTGCTATATACACAAATACCGTAAATCCCCGACCAAAACTTCCAGCGCACCGTTGCTCGGCCGTTACTATCTCTCAACTCGATTCACTGTGGTTGCTACGGCAAGCCCACCTGCAGCCACGGGCCGTCCGCCTCGCCGAAATTACGAGGGTGCTGTTAGGGAGTACTGCTCACAAATAATAAATAAATAAATACCGTTTGCCTCCCCAAAGAGAAAAAAGTTTACTAGGACATGGATTTTTATTTATTCCTTTGGACTATTATTTACTCTTTCGCACGAGCTTGGGGTTTTTACGGTTCCCATAGGACAATTCGTGGTTTATGTCTTACGGTTATTTATTAGCTCTATTTCATAAAGTGTGACCAAAATATATGTATGATTGAGAGTTTTTATTGCACACGTATCCACTTATTATAGACACATAATTGTTTTAGTTTTTGTAGCAGACGTGTCTCACTAAATTTTCCGGTGGTTGTATGATAGGAATTATAATCCATTAGCCTAGCAATTAATACGTTTATTTTTAATTTAATTACTTTTACGTGAAAACTTATTGATCATTCATGATTTATAAAAGGTTTATAAATCTCAGAATACAATGAAAAAAAATTTCTATGACACTTTACAAAATGAGAAAACCAGTATAGTACTTTAAGGAAAAATTAAATTTTCTAGTGCTAAAAATAATCAATTATCCCTGTCTATCTTAATTGTTTCAAGAAGTACAAAAAAAACTCTTTTTATGATCCATGTTTAAGTGTTAAATTCCTTATTTAAATTTGAATTCGACCTTTAACTACTCTGTGACGGTCTCTTCATGACGAGAACTTAAGATCGTTTTCACATTAAAAAATTGTTTTTATCCACGACTCCGATGTGATTTTTATTTAAACTTTACTAAATAATTCGCCTTGTACAGAATAAATTAAAAAAATATCTTATCAATATTAGAATAAAAAATGAAAAAGTTCCAACAAATAATAATAACTAGTTAAAATTTTGTAAGCCTGTGTGCCAAATAATTGATGTGATTAATTTACTTCCTGCAATAACAGCACATTTTTGTCAAAAAAATTTTATCTAACATACTTTATGAGTCACTTTTCTTTACACTCTTTAATTAACGTACCTAAGTAGTACTCCCCTAAAAGATGCTTGTATTCAAAAGTTTGCTATTTCAGATGAAATTCAGCACAGTTGCAAGGAAAAAAAGAAAACCAGCAGCAGAAGCAGTAGCACAAAGAACACAACACAAGAAAGGCGCATTTTAATTTCCTAGGAAACGGGAAGCTGACAAATGGAATAACACGAGAGAAAGCGCCACATAATAGGAGACTCAAAATGAGGAGGGCACGGTGGTTGCTGGGGAAAATTCGAGGGGACTGTGGGAGCACTCGTGCGAAACGGAGAGTCTCGCCCAGTGAAGGTATAGAGGCGAGAACCTCGTAATTCCATTTCCTTGGGGAGAAGGAAAGGCTATGTTGAGAGGGAAGAGAAAGCGCGGAAATTGTAAAATAGTCATGTAGAACTGACAGATGCGCTGTGTCTTTTTTTCCTTTGCTCTTTCTATACCTCTTTTTCTCCTCCCTACGCATATTTTTTTCGCAACGTAGAACGTCGGCAACGATGCAGACAACGGATGAGTGACGATGTACTCAAGTTATTGAAATTAATTACGGCGCGAAATATCACTACACATGCAAGAACTACTCATGCACGTGTGTATGTCTGTGAGTTCAAGCTGTTACTCATTATGTACGTTTGAAAACTTTTTCATTCTGAAACTTTATTTGTACATAACTGTAAAATTAATATTAACAATTAATTAAACGTTGCGTGTCTTACACCATGAATTAATACACATCGTTTACTACCATAAAAACAATTCATTTAAATTTTAAAATTGGGTTATTGGAAAAAATACAGAGGGCGAGTATTTTCCACTGATTTTCCTTCGTTCGAGCAGCTCGGAATCGCCCAAGTTCCGACTTGTAGCGCTTATGACTTAAAATTTAGAACAAAGGCCCCGCTAAGGATCATACATATTGTTAATTATTATAAAAACATTGAACTAAAATTGGATGTAAATGTGGAAAACGAGCGTTTTTTATTAGATTTCCCGTTGTTCACGCAGCTGTCAATCACCCGAATTCCTAGTTTTAATGCTTATAACTCGAAAATCGTAAGGAGTGCCCTGCTAAAAGCGATAAGTATTGTTTTTTACTACATAAACAACATATTAGAAAAAGAAGATCTAGGTATAATTAGGAAGTCATGAGATTTTTAAACGATTTTCTATCTCGCATACTTCGCAATCACTAGAATTTCGAATTCAGGTTAATATAAATTACGACTGGGATCAAAAGCTTCGATCACAAATTCAATTGATAACAAATAATAGATGATTATAATCCATATTTGAAAAATAATCAAGAGGAGTAGTTTAAACTGACGTATACTTGATGTACCATCTAGTAGTGTTTGAAAATAATTTTAATGCTACATTACGTTACATTCCGTTTTTATGTAGAATTTGAAAACTACTTATTATTTTTACTACATTTTCTATTACTAACCATGGCAATCATTGTTAATGAATATTGTTTCATATCTCTTGAATTTTTAGGAAGCGAAATGGGAATACTAGTGGCAAAATACTCATTATAACTCTTTGTAGTTATACTCTTTATGAGAAACAATGAACATGCTCTGCACTATATTTTTTGTTATCAAAAAAAATTTGTGGCTAATGGCTAACCTGCCTGCATATATTTTTGTTACACCCACGTCACTTGTATGGGAGAGTATAGTTTTTATTAGTAGTTCTGCATTTATTTTTAATACGTTTTTGTAATTCACTGCCATTTTAGATTTCCCAGTCAACAGTTTAGATGAACATTTAAGATCAAGTTCACCTATACTCGCATCGTCAGATAATCAAGATAGAAGTATCATTTATATTGTAGGTACCTCTGACCCAAGAAACGGTCTTTTAAGCGCACAAAATGAGCGTAATAATTCTGATACATCAGTTAATGGTAACCTGGCTAGTAAAGCTTTAACAAATAATACCCATACTTGGATCCAAAAGTTGCCGTTCCAATTACCAAAAGAATTTTAGCAGAAATATTATCTAATAGATGGAAATCAGAAATTACAGTACGATTGGAGTGAAGCTTTTAACAAAGAATTTGCGAAAACCTACAAGTTTTGCGCGTTTTCAATTAGTGACAGTAGACTATATTGTAAGGAAAAAAAAAGAGCACTAAGGTAAAAGTAACAGTACGTGAACACTTTTTACATAAAGTCTTTGTTTTCTCATTTTTCATCGAATTTATGGAATGCATAACAACGAAACAGTCATTGCGCCGGTAAGTTTATATTTTTTCCTATCAAAAGAAAACAAAAAAGTTTTTTCTAGGTTGCGTATAAAATTAATAACTTAACTTTAAAGTTTCTTTATCAATGACCTAGTAGATGAACAGCGTGTTCAGGTATTGGTACCGATACGTATTTTTGACCAAGTACTCGAACATCCCATGTTAATTAAATGGGACAGAGGTTATGTTAGCTGCCTTCTACTAATTTATATTTTTATCATGTATTGCAAATAACCAAATCGAAAAATTTCTTTCTAATTTAATTGGTAACATATTATAAAAACTAGAACGACTGGCTTGACATACTATTATTATTGATTAACAGTGATTTCAATCGTTTTTATGTTTTCGAGTACTGGGCATAGGTAAAACCTAATGGTACCAGTACCTGAATAGTCTCACAAGCCACCTCATACAAGGTGCACGAATAAATAGTTTTTTTCTCGTTGAGTGTAAAGACTTACTAAAATATAAATTTTGTTTTATCTAAAGAACGATCAAAGGATATCAGAAACATTTTTTTTTTATCCACTTAAATTGAAAATAGTTTATTCAAGCTGTTCAATCTACTGGTGCAATTTTAGGAAGTGTTCACGTACTGATACTTTCACCTTAATTATTTTTAAGTTACAGCGTCACATAAATTTTCTTCTTACCCGTCGTTCAAGTTCGTAGTCGAAAATTCAGAAAAAAAATACATCGAAGTTTCATAAAATATGAAAATCGGATTGGCCGATCTATTAATTTGCAAACCAATTCAACAGCATCTGTTAAATAGCAGTATATAAACAAGGTTCTA
Organism: Copidosoma floridanum; assembly: GCF_000648655.2. The sequence goes on from NW_019379672.1 coordinate 221,014, forward strand.
TCTGACTTTTTCCCAATAAAACTTGAATGATGGTCTAGTTCAACTATTCTTTAAAAAATAAAAAGTGAAGAGAGAGCCAAAGAAAATCTGGACAAAAACTATTGTACTCGTATGGAGCAATTACAAAAAAAATATAAAGAATCTTAACGTAAAAAAAAAGGATATATACAATTCCATACAGTAAAACCTCTATTTATCATATTGTTTACTGAAAAACAGTTACTATTTCTACGAGAGATGAATGAAATTTTTTACACTTGGACGCTATAGACAGCATTCCGCTTGACCAAATTACATGGATACCAAACGTAACTATTTATTATGATGCTTTATTTTTATTTCATAAATAAATCATTTGCACCACTAGAAGTAGCAGCTTTTCTGTCTTTTCGTACGGAAACTGGAGTATTAGATTTTTAAAGATTTTTTTAAAGGACGACAATCTCTTCTCTCGGCGCAGGATTGATGAAAAACAAAAAACGCACCACGTTCGGTGGTTAAGAAATGCATTTGATTTCACATTATCCACCCTCGGCTTCGCTTCAGGCAACAGTGCTTTGCGCCCTAGGGCACACTTTCCTCCTGCTAATTACTTTCTACCCACGAGTGGAAAAAAATATTCTTGCTTTGCCGGGCCCAAAGTTTGTTTTCGCGCTAGGTTAAAAAGTAATTGGCAGGCAGAAAGTGTGCCTACGGGAGTTGCACTGGATGCAAAAAATGGCGCTCTCACCTCGGGCAGAAACATACAACAACCACGCCCTTCGGGTGTGCACGTTGTGCTTCCTTCCCTACGTAAGAAATGTAATTTTAGCATGCTATACTTTTAATTAAATTAGTCTTTACGAGTATATAAATATTTTATATAATAATACGGAACAAACAAAACCAGTTTATACCAAGTTGAAAATTTTATATTCTTGTTCTTCACATATGATCAAAAATATGCGAAAAAAGCCCTCATACATTGCGAAAATGCATTCTCTACTATGGCACATTTTGAAAAATTTATAAGAATTTTTGCAAATATTAAAAAAGATATGGAACACGAAGACTTAATTTCGGGTGTACTCGAAGAAATCAGTGAAACTGGCGAGACTGACGAAAACTTGTATGCTCATGAGCAACAAGAAGATGATGTAGATGAAGTATCTGGCAGTACTTTAAAATCTAACTCTCAATATTATCACTTGTTTTCAAAAATGTAAACAGAAATACTCGTCGAATGTATCACAGGGATAGAAACAAATACATTCTACAATAAGGGACTCATTGATTACGTTGCTGAATTTTTGTTGGTATATTTTCCTATATGGTCAGCAGTTGGAATTGTACGTTTTGGAATCGCACAAGAGAGTAATGCCGTTGCTGAAACTGATACTGTAGTAGCAAATAGTAGTATTGAAAAGAAGGTAGAAAAAAATTTATTTATATTTTCCAGTTTACCGCATATATTGACATTTAACTTTTCCAGTTTACCGCATATATTGACATTTAACAAATATTCTGATGGTTTTTCTAAGCTCTCGGTCAACATTCATAGCTTTTTGGTGGATAGAGTAAGTTTCTCAACATTAAAACCGTATGAGAATCCTGAGTAGAATTTAGATGACGGAGTCATTAACGGATTTTTTCGTACTCTGCTAGATACAGCCAAAGACAAAAGAATATTCTTACAATGCTCCGACATGCTGTTTTTTGAAAAAATTCCAACATGTAGTTATGTAACCAAAGGTTTCATTAAGTAGGCAAAATTAGAAAATGTCATAAACAAAGAAATCTGGCTTATACCTATTAACAAATCAGAACACTGGACTATGTTAGTGGTACTTATAGAATTAAAAACTATGATTTACTTCCCTCTATGGTAAACAAAGTACTGAGATTCTTGATGAAATTTGTGCATTTATTGTGAGCTTAAGAAAAAAACCAGTAGCATGGAATGAGTGAACGTTGCACTCCCCTAATGACATTCCAAAGTAAAGAAATAAATTTGGAAATTATAGTGACAACTGCGGCGTCCACTTTTGCGCTTGGGGTGCAACTATATGCGGATGGCGACCTAGCAAACTAATCTCAAATGGCGTGATCGATGGCGTGACTCTAACCAACGAGATGTGAGAACGGTTTATACACGAAACTATACGTATATATTATGTAGTCTGCAGTGCACATATGCATACTTTCGTTCATAAACCGTTCTCACATCTCATTGGCTAGAGTCTAAGTACCTGTTGCGACATCTGAGATTAGTTTGCTAGGTCGCCATCCGTCGCCATCACCATTGCTTTGTTCTAAGCAACTCAATCCCATGAATAAGACATGGATAAAATAAGGATAGCATTGACAGCTAGTATTTTATTTTGCTGCAACATATAAAAAGAGAAAGCGCGAAAAATAACAGAAGGACGAAAGTTTTTTCTCCAAGCGCAAGAAAAATTTGAAGATGTTTGTTGCAAAACCGAACTGTCTTCTCGAATACAAAAATTTACTAAGCCACCAATAGATTTTAGAAGCACTTATCGGTTTTGCGAAGTATCGTCATTGCTTTTACCCAAAAAATTTAAACCATCTCAAAGAACAACAAAATAAAACAAAAACTAAAACCAACTGTAAAAAAACGTTCATCAATTAAGTCGTCTTAAAAAGTGTGATAAAAGTTTAATTTACTTTTCGTTATAAAGACTAACGAAAAATTCATTAATTATTGTACGTTAACTTCATCATATGTTTATCTTAAGAATAGCTGTGCCATTAGTAAAAAACATAATATTGTTCGAATCAAAGTATCAAAATGTAATGAATGAAACACAAGGTTCGGAAGAAAAAATTAAAATTGTTTGTTAAATAGCACTATTATTAAACTTTTCTACTGGCATAAAAATCGTAAAAAACTGTTAGAAGGTATACAAAAATCATTTGTATCAGATTTTACAGTTATCTTATTTTTGTACCCAAGCTGTAGACAAAATTTCACATAAATTTTGACTTTTTTAAAGACTTCGTCTATTTATTTATTCAATAAAAATTTTATTAAAAATTCTGCAAACATAAAACTTATAAGGTACTATTCGTAAGTACATAAAAATAAACTGTGATAGGTTTTCCAGTAATCCTATGATCTAAAAAAAATTCATGTAGGATATTTCACGAAAATCGTGATTTTCTTGTGCATTTCATCCATTTATTTATTTATTTACATAATTATTATTTTTTGACAACATAAACTCATTTTTTACTGCTGCTGGTTACACAAAGATAAACTGTACCAAATTTCAGAGTAATCCTACGATCTCAACAAAAGTAATCTTGCTATTACATAAAAGACAGTGTTTGCTTGTATGTCCGCAAAAGTCTCAAAAAGTACTGAACCAATCATTCCCAAATTTTGACAGAAATTCAATTACAACTTCTCATGTGTCATAGGCCATTATAATTAACGATAACTTTAATAAAAATGTTTTTATACTGCTTATAAAAACTAACTGCTAAACAGCTGTGAAAGGGAGTTTTAACTTTTGACCACTAGAAGGCGAGTGGTTGTGTTTGCAATGTTACTTTAGATTGACTGAGCCGCTTTCGCAATGAATTTTATGGAGTTACTTCAATAAGTAAAAGTTTGGAGAAGACTTCAGTATCAGAAAAGTATGACACGACCATCAGCCCATTGTCGATGTTGAGTGATTACACATCTCATAAAATTTTGATTTCTTGAGCGTGTAATCATGGTGTGGAAAAAACCTTCAACATATATTAATCCTATTATTCGGCAGTTTATTTGTTCTCTTAGCTTCTCCTCCATTCAAACTAAAAGTATTTCGTTTTTTAAATTCGTATACTTAGTTAAAATATAAAATTTAGTCCAATTATCTATCCTTAACAGTTTTCTGATTTTTAAGTCCAACTTAAAATTTGTTAACATTAAAACTTTTTTCGATTCTCTACAATCTCATTATTTCTTTGTATACTTGCTGTTGGTTATTTAATTTTTATTTTCTTTTAACTGCCGCAAAATCAGTGGCATCCAAACGATTGAATGAAAGTTTGGATGATCGTGAAACTCGAAATTCTCAAATGAGAATAGCAGCTGCTAATAGACGTGCTAGGGAGATTTCTCCTGTTCAAGAAATGCGTCTGTTACAGCAAAGAGTCCGGTCCCCTTTTCAAAGTCATCGATGTGTTTGAAGTTTTAAACGTTGGAGCCCAAAAAAAATATCAATTATTAGTATCTTGCTCGCTCGCTTCGTTTGCGCAAGCATAGGTATATATGCTCCACGTCCTTCAAACCCGGATCTAATGAAACAACGAACACGCTGAAGGGAATGATTAATAGGGTGTTACCCGTTCGAAAAAAGCAATATTTCAGTATTGTCAACTTAATAAATTTAACGAAGTGACGTTTGGCTGGTAAATTTTTCAACTACTCGACAAGTAACTCAAAGACTTTAAGCCGCTGCTGCTCCTCCCACCCAGATGTGATGAGGAAGCGCATAAGTCGCACACTGAAAGCAGCTTATTGTAATGAAATAAAGTGGAAAATCCACTTTGCAGAGCTCGTTTGATACTTGTAAAATACTTCTTTCCGTCAATTGTTCTTATGAATTGTTCGTAGTGTAAAAAGCACATGTTAATATTTAAGATAAGTAACATACCCGATCTCCATTAATTTAAATTGTCAATGATGTCCTTCTGCAACTTACCTGTAACAATAAGGTATAAGAAATATTAGTGTGATGTTGTAGTTATCTTTTTTTTTTATTAATTACACAGTAATAAGGTATATTTATCAGTTTTTGTACTTTTTTTACGTATGACTGTACTTTTTTTACGTATGGCTATTATTGAAACACATACAATTATTGTACATTCATCACAAAATTTTAACGACATGTTCCATTGCAAATGATAAATAGATTATTAAGCTGCATGTATTTGGTTCAGTTAAAATTATTTTTATAATTTATTACTCATCTAATTGTATTTTTTTTGTTCCATAACTATATTATTTGTATTTTTCGATCTCACAGGATAGCTGCAGAACAATATTGTTAGTTAAACTCTGATATGCTATAGTTGGAATTATAGCGATAAAACGAAAAATCGTTCCTATAGCCCAAATTAAGAATCAAAATTGAAATTAAAAAGCTATTTTTAAATAAATAATGGTTAATTGTAAAAATATGACCATTCCAATTATTATAATATTGAACAAAACAAGTACATGTTTTTTGGAACTATGATTGTTAAATACAAAAGACAAAAATCTTATGTTATTTATGCATAAGTATTATCTGATTCTTGTACTGAGTTATAAAAAACAGTGTTACATAGAAACAGGAAGATATGTACAAAAAATTCAAAAACTCGTAACAACTACAGAAGCCGTTTGTTAAAGAAGCCATTGAAAGCGGAAAAAAAAGTTGGCAGAGGAGAGCCGCTCATTAATTTGCAGCTTCAGACTGCTTTGCTCCAGCCTTTTTTCCAATCGAATGCGCGCACTGCCAGCTCTTGCTGATATGAAGTGCAAGGCTGAAAAACTCCAGTCAGTCGGCAGCAATGATCTGGGGGTGCTGCTTGAAAAGCCGTGCAAATGAAAAAGCGAACTCCAGCTTGGCTGCTGTACATGTCCGTGCACACATCCACAGGATATTGATGTATTGATGATAAAAGCTGGATAGGGTATGCACGCATGGACAACGCTGTACTTTATACATACTGATAGGTGTAGAGGTAGGTAGAATGGCAGTGATGAAAACCTCGAAACTCTTTGTGAATTTTTCAAGCAGGCCGTCTATTGACCATTTAGTGGTGCGTCCAGACGTGATAACGGTAAAGAAATTATAATTATCTCCTTTTTTACAGACACGTGAAATACGTACATAAGTAATCTTATAAATGCAAATGATACCAATAGAGGTCGTAAAGTTCAGAGTGATTCCAGGGTTTTTTTCCTTGCCTCACAAGTCCTCGGGCCTCGGTGAATGCGAAACAGTGTAAGGGCTATTCACCGTGCGCTTTTACGATGCTGTCCTCATTGTCATTAATTTCCTATGTTAAATCTTATGAAAGAAAGTAGTGGAAGCGACTGCTATCAACAAAAGTTCTTTACATTCTCATAAGAATACGTGTTAAACTGACAAGTAGCACCAAGTAACAGACGCATAGCGCATAGTGCCAGCTTAACTGGTAAGGCGTTTTATCGGAGGTGTTTCCACTAAACCCATGGTATGATATTATTAGGAGATCGGTAAAAGGGTGGTGAATTGGTGGCTCTGGTAACTATGCAGCAATAGGCGATGTTGCAGTAACACGTTGAGAACAAATAAGTTATACTCGAAGTTATATATCAACGAATTTCGTGATCGTATTTTGAAATGATAAATGCTAACCAATAGCCCAATAACCAAATTCTACTGTGTGTGTACCCTTGACACTAAGACATGCACCTCTATATTTTACTAACTTACAAAGATACTTCGTCTAGTTTTTAGGGGGTTAGAGTGCGAAAAACAAATTTCTTACGACAGTCTTAAAAAAATTTATAATGTTATTTTCATTATGGTAATTATATATTAAAATCTTAGGAACCCTAGCGTCACAGTTTTTGAGAAAAAAAAAGTAAACTTAGGATCTTATACACAGGCTTTTATGAGAACATCGTCACGACATTTACATTTTCACCAATAAATTGGAAAATATTTTTACAAATCTTTCAAAAAGCTGATATGTTATTGTAAATAAAAATTAGAATAATAAAAACAAATTGGAGGAAGCCTGCCATCACGGTTTAAGGAATACTTTAATTAAAAGTTTGAACAAAATCCTATTGCCATATCAGTATACAGCCGATGAGAAATAAAACATTATGTATAAATTTTTTTTATTTTCTCACTTATTAGTAATCTTCTGCTGTAAGATATGGAATAGCTCGTATGATTCTTCAAGAATAGTGATAAAATACACTACTATTAATACACTAATTATTAATCCAAACTAACTTTTGAGGATGACTGTACCGCTCTAACCCTCTTAAGGAAACCCTAAATAGACTTTGGTGTAATAATATGGCGGTATCGCTGCTACAACTTTGATGATTGTTTCAGCTTCATTCACAGGGGTGCTTGTGGCCTTTTTAATCATGATAGGTTGACTCACTTTTTTTTATGTGTTTTTATCTGCTAAATACAATTTTTGGTGAAAAGTTTTTGTAAAGGTTGTACATAATTTTTTTTAAATTAATTTTGACAACAATGATTTAAAGATATCATTTTTTCATTAATACTTTTTTTATGTTTCTATCTCATTTTAATTTGGAAAAGACTGACAATTCTTTACCAATCCTACGTATTTATCTCAATTGCTAATGTAATTTTTTAAATTTTATAAGGGTTATAACCTTAGCTGAAATCGTATAATTTATGTAAGAAACTGATGGTAGTACGTAATACTTATAGAATGTAAGTCTAAAATTACTAGGTAAAAATGTAATCCATTACAAAAGTTGTGAGTTCTAGAATTCATAAATTTTTTAAACCTAAAATTATTAAAGTCTTGTGAAAACATTCACTTAATTTTTTTTCGATATTTATCTTGTACATTGCAGTTTCAACTCTGTGTTCATATCGTCAATGTTCATTATTTTCTCCTCATTAAAAACAACGTAAGGTCATTCAAATTTTTTATATAACCAAACAAAATGTAACATGACTGAGGTTTCATTATATTTATTATTACTTTACCATTTTTTGAAAAAATGATTTTGAAGTCAAATTGATCATTAATTGTTTCTCCGTATTGTGATTTTCCTAAGTAATTGATAAAAAAAAATCCCATATTCTATAATTAAAAACCAGAAGTCAGTGGGTGTTTGCGTACCCAAGTATAAACCCAGAACCCAAGTATAAAGGTGAGCTTTTATAGCAGATAATACATATTATAAATGTAGATAAGCCTTTTATGAAACGATATTTTAAATAACCTAAACCTACTATGGTCCGAATATGGTGCAATTACCCTTGAAATTAACATAAGTAATTGGGTGTGGTTTCAATAAGTATTTTAATGTGTAATAAAAAAAAATTATAAATACATTATATAGGTAAGGAAAGTATAGAGTACGGCCACGACGCGAAGTGCTGTAAACTGGCCAGCACGAGATTACCTACTTTCATAGAATCTTCCGATTATTTCAAAACAATTTTTTATTGAATGACAAAATCCTCTAACGTCACATTCACACCTGTCATACACCTTAATATATACTTATTCTTAGTTGCTCAAAGAACAACCTTAATATGTATGTAAAAAAAAACTTATAAAAAAAAACCGGAAAAAACTGAAGAAAAATCATCCTGTCGTACCATTTTAAACTTAAATGGGGTAGTGTTACATGCCAGTAAACGTATCTTAACTCAAAAAATTAGCTTATTCCCGAGTAAAAAAAATATGAAAGGATAAGGTGTAATGCAAATCAAACAATTTACCCACAGAACCTTGTATGAATAAAGAAATAATCGAAAAAAGGTGGTTATAATGTAAAACAGTTTAAAAATATTTTGAAATAAAAAAAATAAAATAAAAGAATAAAATCAAATAATCTATTGATATATAGAAAAGCTGCTACTAAAGAATTTTATTTTGAAGTCNATGAAATATTTAGAATAATATAATAATAGAAAAACATTTAGATAAATCAATTAATAAATAGTAAATGAACAACCACATAAAAGTAATACCGCTAAACTTTTGGAATGTTTGCAACAAGGCACTACAAGAAGGAAATTAAAAAACGATCGAGTTGAAAAATTTCCAGATTAGAAGTGAAGTATGTAAGGAGATGCTTGAGTTTCGAGAATCAGCTAGGCTGTAAATGTCATTTTAAAAGCAAAATACTCGCCGTTGCTAACACTGTCATACTTTTTTTTTTCTTTTTTTTTTTTAAATGTGCTCATTTTGAGTGTTACCATCTCTAGGAGTAAGAAAAAGCTCTAAAGCCTGTGAAAAACAATGCTTTGACCCATTTTTACTACTCTGATCAATTGACAAAATCTTACAACTCTAATAAATTTCGATCTTTAGACTTTTAGTAAATATACCAGAATTTCAGATATGAGATCGGCTGTCTGCATTTTTTGCAACGACGCAACTACAATTAAATTATGACTTAAAAACAATAGGGACAGTTATATAAAATCATCCTTATAAAATAGCTCAAAAGTGACAAAAAGTTCCAAAAAGCTAATCAAAGTCGTTCATTCGTAAATAAAAGTATTAGTAAGAATGTAATCAAACGACTCATCATTCCCTACTTATTCTTATAGGCATCTTATACTAGTCCATTTGCGTGAGATACTGCTCCAAAAAAAAGCTTTTAAACTATTTTCTGTTGTGTATTCAGATTTTTTATGAAGATAACAGTTCTACCGTCAGACAGTGATAGAGTGGCATATGTAATAAAGTCTACAAATATGCAAAATCTCCAAAGATTTTTCTTTAAAATAATAGGTTTGAAGGTAAAAAATGACCTGCTTTGTAAAATAGTCATGAAAAAATAATTGCTATCAAAATTTAATCTAATTTTTGGATAAAGATTATATTTTCATGCCAGACAGTCGTTCATGCATTTGTGACGTACAGTATCTAAAGCCTTTGTAAGTTCGCGCCCAAGACTCACCCCTCACGGCGAATGAGCAGTGGATACAGAGTTACAGAGTATGATGATCACCTTTCGGCGGCGGGCCCGAGCGTTATCAGCTCTCCCACTCTCTCTCTCTCCGATCAACCTCCGAACCTAACGCCACGCACGCGACTGCTTTGAGACACTAATAAACGGACATATACTTTCTTCCACGTGTATTCAATCCCCTTACACCCCCAAGCTCCACAATTCCCACGTAACACATTCATATGAATGTATCTATTTATTTCCAAAGTAGATATATTAATGTTTATAACAATGTTTATGGAATGACTATGCATAGAAAATATTTAAACGAATTATTTGTTTACGACAGATTTGCAAAACAATTATTTATTTATATTTAAGAGTATAACTTCAACAAAAAATGATTAGAGCTTTTTAATTCTAGCGAAATTTCTTACATGGGTACACTATCGTCATCAGACTGTGAAGTTACCCTCATTTTGCTATCTTACTCTTAAAACATATTAGAGTGATAGAAGGGTAAAGTTTTATGAAGTTGTTTTGTACAAAATATGTGTTGACAATGACGATTAAAAATTAAAGATTGAATCATCACAGTCCTATTATGTTCTTACATTATGAAAGTTTAATTTTTTAATGATGCCATTTTTTAAGTAGTAATCATTTATGAACGATCACTTGAGGACTAATTGGTTGATTATGGAGGACGACTATAATTCTTCTACAATGCCATTTTTTATCTATGAACGTCGTTTAATTACGTGACTTGTGAATCCCCAAACTTGAAAGAAGTAATAAACTTCTTACCTTTAGAAAAGTTTGCTATTTTCACGATTTCCAACACCTCCGGCGAATCTTCTTATTTCTCAGTGAAGACGCAGTTCGACAATCTAAGGTTCGACAAAAGAAAGCACACAAGAAGAGAAGTAAAGTGCGGAGACACTACAAAAGCAATGAAGAGGTCGAGAGCCAAAAAATGTCAGAAAAAGGCATTACAAGAGAACTTTCAAAACTCTCCTTGTAATCCTGACTTTCAAGATGACAACGGTTTATTGGGGTGGAGAATGAGGGAAGGTGCGCAATTATCGGCAGTGGCAGTGGTATAGCTCTCTCTATCAATGGTAGTGGCAGAACGCGTTCAATCGCCGGTTTGGAATCCCACGTAGACGCGTAGGTACCCTTACACTAGAGAAACGAAGCGAATACGTGACAGTGATAAGGAACGGCTGAGATTGGTGCAACAATCGTAATGGGAGAAAAAAGCAATAGCTTCTTCTGAAGAAGAAAGCGCTTCCTTTCGCCAACTCAGGGCAGACAGCAGTCAAGTATTACGTGAGCGCAAGCTCTGACTGGTGGTGCTAGTGCGACGAAATAAATATCATTCCACCGGCCTTCCTTCGCTCTCTTTCTCGGCTCCCCCCGTCGCTTTCTTTAATTTCTCAAACTCTCGGACGGTGCTTGCGTACTCTTTCATTTCCGTCATCAGTGGAAGCACGCCGCGATAGTCACTTTTCTCAGGTCTGACCTATATTCTTTCAAGCACTCATTTCCCGAACGGAGAAACAAGAGAGGAGAGAGATAGGGGTCCATCTACATTTTCTGATACCTCCCTAATACTTCTCATTTGATCCGAACGTAAGCGCAAAACGATGTTAACTGGAAACAAGATTCTTAGTGTTCTTCTGCTCCTCCATCTCCTTATGCAGTCTTTGGTTATCGGAGCAGTTCTGGAATATCCGTTTTTCGTCTTAGCTCGGTTTCTGGGTAACATAAAAGGTCGAGGCGTCACAGAGAAAATACGGAGACCAAGGGAAAATATCTTCATAAATTTATTTTACCTTTCCATGCAATGGATTGTGGTTTCGATCAATATTCTGCGACTACTAATGTGGTTACTATAAAGTAGAAACAATTGTACAAACGTAAAATTTCGAGAAAATCCTCAAGATTTTTTTCAGCTTCATCAGAAGTTTTTTGTGAACGAGCATTGCAATTTAGCCCAAGGAGATTTGATATTAACACTACTTAGTATACGATTCGAGGGAACATCTGCAAGTGTAAATGAGATACATTAAAAGGTTTAAAGATAGGAAAGGATTTATTGTTTTCGCTTAAAAATGGCTGTTGAAGCGAGAATTTGGGATACAGGTTGATGGGATTGAAGTGACAGAAAAGAGTTGAATTAAGAGAAAAGACGAGTGTTAAGCCATATCTAGGTATATTTATTAGAAAACTGACGAAAGTAATAGGATGAAAGGGGCTAGAGTAAAGGAAATAGAAAGTGATATTATAATTAAATTCGAGATAAGAAATAAGATAAGTTGAACTGGCTTTAATTTAAAGTTCTTTTGGTACGTTCAGTACGGATAGAATGTACAGAGTATGAAGAAGACGACGGGATAATTTATTAAAATATTCATGGCCATGCTTTCAAAAACTCGATATCTCTTAGATGGATATTTTTTAGCTTAAACTAATTCATAGTTATAGTTAATAATATAATAAAGTAGGCTCATTTTCGCTCATTACAGTTAAACAAGAGATGCGGAGTAATTTCATAGCATGTAGAACAAACAAATCGAATGAAGCATTTTCGGACATTTATACTCAATACTGTTAACAGCTAATGCATAATAAAATGTATAATAGCAATATGTTTTGTGTTTGATAGATGAGTTAAATTGTTAAAGGATTATCTCTCTGGGTTTAGTATCAAACTGAAATACTACTGCTAAAAGTCGTGCACCAAGAATTTCATTTCTGATCTTTACAGCCCGGTTAAACGAATATCTGGTATTATATCAGTCCTCGTGTACGTGACTTTTCATTTTTTTGTCTTATCACGATTTTCTTGCTGAACTTTTCAACGCTTGATACTTGGAATCAAAGAGGAATGCATTAACAGAGTAATGCAGAAAAGTAGCAGGCAATAAATTTATAATTTTTCCAGCGCTATTGCATACATGCAAGTGTTAATTTTAAACAAGCTACGCACTGATGACGTATAACAAACCTCTATTAAAGCTTTGCAAGTGCACAAGGAAGATAATTTGAAAATAATTTAACATCTTTAAAAAAGACAAAGCAGACGAACGGGAAAAAAAGTCCGTGTGACGCATTATTTTCTATGCAGTGAATACGTTTTCCCAGGACTCTTTTTGTATGGCACTAAAAATTCCGAAGTAAAATTTACTGTGGAACCGCGACGCTTCTCCCGAGGGAAGCAAAAGAGCGTAAAAGCTCAAAAATTACGGGGATGAATAAAAAAAAGAAAAAAAAAAAAAAAGAAAATAGTGAGAGACCGTGCAAACACAGGAAGGGACGAGATAGAAGAGCACTAGATATATACGGTGAAAGGGTGGTGAGAGAGGAGCTTCCCTTTGCGTGAGCTTTTACATGAACGTTTACCAAGCGAATAGAGGATATAGCGACCGCTTCCATGCTGTGCTTGTGTGGAGAAAGAGTGGAGGGCGGGTACGTAGTATATGGTGGCATACGGGATTGGGGCTGTTTTTTTACTTTGGGAGCGGCGTGAGTGATGCCGAACACACACAATGATCCAATAAACTCTCTCTCTCTCTCTCTCTCTCTCTCTCTCTTATCTGCTACATCCCCTTTAGGCATTGTCGTGTCTGTGTTTATAGGTAAAAGTTGTGGACAATAAGAAGAGGATGATTAACTAACAGTAAGCTCAGGCAGCTCCAGGAAGCACTATCTATGAGTGCGTGTACTTGTGTAAATATAAACATTGATTATAGAAGGTGCGAAAAGGGGGAACAAAATATTGCCCAAATGACAAAGATGTCATTAAGTATGCATAGGTCCTTCGCCTTCGTATTTTAGAGGATAAGAAGAATTTGCAAAAAAGCTCATGGATCTAATTGTAATTGTATAGATGTACGTACAGAACATTGATCATATCTTCCTTCAAACTCTATCGAAAAAACGAGTTCATTTATTATCATACGAGAAACAACCTCCAATATTAAGAAACTTATAACAATAACTATTCACTTTGTGGGAGTATTATCCACGGTATTATTGACAGTCTTCAGTTATTTGGAGTAACGATATGAACAATAATCCAAAAAGAATTCTTCCATCGAAAATTTCTTAATTAAACATACACAGAGGAAAACTACAATTAAATGATCACCTGGACAAACTAAAAGGGGAAAGCAATATTGTTTGGAAAAAAAGATGGGGTGAAATAATAAAAGTGTAGAAATGGTTTTAAGAAAATAGTAATAATGTTTTGTTACTTAGTGAAAAAGTGTTATACTTTGTAAGGTAAACTTTTGTACATCGAGCCACTTTGTTTATGAGAATAAAAATACTAAAAAATTATTTGACGTGTAAAATTTCAGAGTATCTAACTTTTAAAAATTTATGCCAATGTCACATAATAGAATAAATTACTTAAAATCAAGAAAAGGCAAACTTAGGAGAATTGACACATTAGGATTAATTTAAATTACAGGCTTTCAGATTTCAATAAAGATGAAAATTATCTGAATTAAATCAAGCAGAGAAATATTGCTAAATAATCTTATTTAAGCAAAGTTATTCATAAATGTTTACCCAACAAAATATGAATCTGAAAAACAAAGAATCTTAAAAATACTCAGTAATTGTAGAACAGACAGTACGTATTACATAAAAGTGAGAATAAGATTGGGTGAAACATCATTAGTAACTAACGTACAAAAATTTAATGAATGCGTTATAAAGTTTTTGTACAACATACGAAACAAGCGAAACGTTAAGTTATTCAATGAACCTGCGTGAAGTTAGCTAAGATTAGCAGATAAAATTAGAAAGAGAGCAATGAGAGAAACATAAATAAATATCTAAGTAGCTTACTTGATGTTGTATTTCATCCCCAGCAGACAATTTTTACTATGTATTGTTCCAATCTCATTGTGTCAAGTCTATACACTCCTAGCATTTCATATTTACATCTTATTATTAACTTCTCTTACAGTCACATAATAGTAAACGTGACATAAAAGACTTTTGAACCATTTCACTTAAGGAGTTGTGAATTGTCATTTGCCTTTTTTGCCACATACTTTTTTTTTAGTATTATAGACTTTCATTACCTATTTTTATGTATTTACATAAAATCTAGACTCTCAAATCTAGTTATATCAAGCTATAAAATTCATACTCTGCCGAATGAATGATCCAAGGCAGCATCTTTTATATTATTTAAGAAGAGAAAAAGTCAATTAAAGTTTTTTTTTAATTGTAAAATGGCTTGAAAATGAAAAAGCCCGGAAAAAAAATCAATAAAAAACCGTAAAAAACTATAACAAATAACTCGAAAGTGAAATCAAGTAGAGTATCACGTATTATGGGCTTTTGGTAGTATATGGGTGCACGAAATCCAAACACTTAATGATAAAGATAATAGTACCCAGTGAGTACTCACATTTTTACTCTCTTCCTCTCGTTTCATAATATCGTCAACAAATTATAACAAAACATCACCCCGGCGAACTTTGCATACTATTAATCGGAATGGGCTTACACTGCCACTGCTGTCGCTGCTACCGCTTCTGAGCTTGTGCATAATTCGCGCCCGGAGGGCCATGAAATAGCTGCTTGCTTTTGTGAGATGAATAGAGCTTATGACGAGGTCATTTTTCATACTAGCCCAAAAAACACCAAAACTTGACTCGAGGTAAAATTTGAGGTTTTAGGCTTGTTTTAATGCCCTGTGTACGTACGAGATGTTTGTGTTTCATTATGTTTCATGCGAGGAAAAAGAAGAGGACGACGGAGACATATAGCCAGTGAGACGATAAAAGAGAAGCGCGAGCGGAAAAAGCGGCAATAATAAGGAGAAAGGTGCATATTAAAGGACTATAAGTGATGTTATATTAGTACTGTGTGCGCAGAGATATGTATACGTGTACACTTTAGTGTGAATCGGTAGGTTTGTAGGAAAATAGATGGGTTGACGAACCGTAGCGATTATTGTAATTATCAATTGTATTTTGTTTTCTGGGTCTTCTGTAAAATTGTAATGCGCCGGGAATACAGGAAGTTGTGTATATACGTGTAGTTGAGGGGAAGAGTGAGACATGCGCAAGCTAGGTCATATGAGAGAAGTAGTAGGGGAAAGAAAGAGATAGAAGAGATTTCGAAGCAGGGTTGGAACTCTATTTGTAGTCTACCAACTCTACGAACTATGCCTGGTATTGTTGGTATAGTTCGTATAGACACCCGTAGCTGCACGTCTCAGAATGTTTTGCTAATTATTTTATCTTTAAGGCTGTTTTGTTGAATCAATTTACCAAAAAAGTGTTAAAATAGTGGATATAGTTATTCAACAGATGGATGATGTCTTTTTAACCGTGTGATCATGACATTTTGGAAAGTTGTATAAAAGTGTCAGAAAAGCAAGTCGGTACATTTTTGAAGAAGTAGAAGAACAGGTAATTTTAAATATTATTTTTACTAAATTTATTTCGTATTCACTATGAGTATTATAAGGCCGACAAAGAATGTGAAGCTGTTTTGTCTGTCCTAACCTATTAAGTTTATTTCCTGTCAAAATATCCATGATTTTGAATAAGCAAATTTCTGTTTACATTATATAATATAGGAGAAGGCAAAATATTTGTTTCTTGCATGCTTGCAGCATGATAGTATGAATATGCTGATCTTTTTTGTCATTGTCATATATTTGCTAATATGACAACCATACAAAATACCTGCAATGTGGAACATACACAGTTTTTTTTTTTTTTTAGCTATACCAAGCTTTTAAGTGGTATATAATTTCCACTCACATACAGTAAAACTTGTACAGTAGATATACATTTTGCATCTTAATTTTGTTCTGTATTATGCTATTGTTCAAGGAACAGTCTTTCAACACTATTTACAATAAACTCCATTATAAACGTTGCAAACAAGTCAATTTATCAGATATAACCGTCACCACGTTTTTGTTATGAAAGAAGTTAATTGTAAAAGTCTTCTTGTTAGTGACAGCTTAGTGGATCTTTGCTATGTATGTGTGACATTATTCAATAGTGATTCAAGGCTGTATGATGCTTTTTGTATATTTTAACTTTAATTTTCGTTCTTAGATAAACTGTTTGGATAAAAATAACACTAGTTTGAATTATAATTGCTAAAAATTACTATTTAAATATCACATTGTCAGACAGTTGTGTTATTACACCTGTGGTGTTTTATTAATATAATTAGTAAGTTTTTAAGAAATTTCTTGTTACTGCTTTATGTTTTTTTGGCAAGGGACAGTTTGATAAATTGCATTCACTATTCACAAAACTCAACTATGCTTCAACTTCATGCACATATTTTACTCACTCATTTGTAGAAAAATTATAAACATATTATTTTGTAATAAACTTATAAACGCTAATTACAGTAGTATTGTTGTTATAGTAAGTTTGATTGATCTTAGCTATGTGTACGGGTAAGTTCATTGTACATCATTCAAAGGCTCATTCACACTAATACTTAATTACTAATAATTAAAATATTCAAATATCACATTGGAGAGATTGTTTACGTTGTTGCCTCAGAAATTTTCTATTAATCATTGGGTATCCAAAAGCGTTTACTATTATTGTATTTTTTACAAATACTTACATTTTTCTTATGTCTCTACAAACTGTAGCATAACCTTTGCTAGTTACATTGCAAACTGTTTTTAATTTATTGTAAGCTCCTAGAGATAGTTATTTGTATATACCTATCCTTAGTAATAGGGAACAATTTTTTTCCACTTTGTTAGATTGATCTTTTAATATCTGTAACACATATATACTCTCTCTCTCTCCCTCTCTCTCTCTCTCTTTCGCACTGTATCGGTTTTTATCACGTTAAAAATATTCCGTTGATTTGTCAATGAGATAATGATGAGCAATATTTATTTTGTCTTTTGATTTTGATACCTCTACTTCACACTGCTCGTATAAAATAGTAGACTGCCACAAAAATTATGAGATCTTGTAGTCGTTACTTTTACATCACAATATGAAATATTTGATCTTAAGTGAAATCTAAAGTAAATGTTTTACACAAATTAACATCTTTTACTATTAAGTATTAATTTTTATTTTTTTTTTCTACTAGAATTACTTGCAAGTTATTATTCGACTAGATGTCGTACATTTTGTACCTTTTGGGCTAAAACAGCAATTTTATTGCAGAATCACATATAGAAGCAATAAAAACAAAAAAAAAATTTTTTTCTTACGTAAAATTTTTCTGATAAAAAATTGGCAGCTGTCTGAGTACGACGGAATTTTTGTTTTTTGCTATTGTATTCATAACCTTTATGAATAATAAAACAAAATTTCCAATAACAATGGTAGGGGTTAAAAAACGCTACATAATAGAGCCCGCAGGATAGAAATTAGGTAATAATTGTTTTGCAAATTAAATAAGATGACCAAAAGTAAATTTTCAATTCCAAAAAGTTCCAATTTCTCAATATAACTTTATTATGGTTTTCATAGCATTTTTTTTTCAAAATTTAATTTACAATTAAATTATATTTGTGCGAAATCTTATTTTTAAAGCCAGAAGCTCTTGGATTTGAATTTTATAAACAGCTATATATGTACTTTTAAAGAATGTTTTTCGTCATGTGCAAAAAAATTTTTCATAGATTATTTAAACAAAAGGACCGAAAATATTTGTTGTGAATTCTGCATGATTTTTCCTGTAAACAATAGTAATAACTTTCGCAATTATTATTTTATGGATACTCAACTCCTATGTTGACTTTATCTTGTTTTTAAACTCATTTGTTTTAAAGAAAAAAATATAACCAGTTTTTAAGGCAAAAATGTATGTTTAACTATCCTACTATACATTACGAATTTTGGAATCTAAAAATTTGACCAATATACATACAGGCTTCTAAATTAAGGTCATTATAAATGTAACAATATCGTTTTTTGTGTGCGCAATATTTTTTTTATTGTTTTTGTATTATTTTTTTATTTTTTATTTTTTTTTTTTTTTCTTTTTTGTTTCAGTTAATTCACAAGCAAAATGATAAGGCAGAGTCGAATCTCGTATGATGGTTTTATGAAATTGCGGAACGATACAACGTTTAGGATTGAAGCCGTAAAATGCAAATATTGTTTTACAATTCTAAGCCACGTGAGCGAAAATAGCTTGAATAGACACAGGTACGTAATTACAAAACAAAGGGTCCCCCCCATTAAGCACAGCAAAATGCCCTAAATTAAATTTTTTCGTTTTAACAGTGTCAAACTTTTTTTTAGGGCTAAAAATAAAGGGTCAACTAGGTCCGAGAAAAGAAATAATATTTACTATACTGCTGAATTTTTTCAGATTTTTTTTAAGTTTAGACGCCGAGAAAATCAATGAAATGTAAAAAACACGGTTTTTATGGTCCCTAGCAAGGGAAAAATTTTTTTTGGTCTCGGACCTAGTTGACCCTTTATTTTTAGCCCTAAAAAAAAGTTTGACACTGTTAAAACGAAAAAATTCAATTTAGGGCATTTTGCTGTGCTTAATGGGGGGGACCCTTTATAAACTTGAATTGTTTCATCCTTCGCCCTACCTTTTTTCATAAACATATATATGTAACGTTCAACCCTCTAAAAATATTTATGCGTTAGTAGCGAATACGAATACGGCTAAAATAAACTATTTTTTCGTTTTGATGTACTAAGGTTCAAACTTAACTCGGGTCAAATCAGTTCTTAGACTTTTGGTATCATACGTCGTTGTTCGTATTATTTTACGTGAAAAGCATAAAAATTTAGTTATTGTTTTGAGTTTGGAAACTAATTATGACTGTCACATATATACTTATTAGTGACTCGATGGGAGTCTTTCTATGATCTACATTTGTGGTAAAATAATAATAACTGTTGTAATAATAAGATATCTATGTTTTAACATGGTATTCTTGTTTGAACAAGAAACTTTAGCCAAATAAACAATTCTCGTGTATTAATACAGATATTACTGATATGATATACCTAAAAAATTTAACAGCTAAAACCGTGTTATCATTTTTTAACTTTCTGGTAAGCTGCAAAAACTTTTTATGTATTATAAATTATCCTCGTCTGTTAATACCAAGGGATGTAAAATATTAAACTTTAATATAATAAAAATATTTTAAAAATAAGACTTTGCTTTTCCTACTTGCTTTTTTTCCTACACATTGCAAAAACTTATCAAAAAACGATGATTCTTAGATAATTTTGTACATAAACAAGAGTATACACAAAGGCTTACCTAAGTCCAGTGAATCATTGACTCAGATGTGTAGTATGTGATTAATTTTAGGTATAGTCCGTAGCAAAGCTTCTGCAAAAAGCCATTTGTTCATTAAAAAAGCGTGGTTTTGCAAATTAATTATTACAGTTTTCAAAAGTCGTACACTTTTGTATTTGGACTCATACTCTTACTTAAGGTGGCTTATCACCTTTTTGAAAGTTGAGCTATTGCACTCAAATTGGAATTTGTGGTAAAGTATCACTCATCGGATGTGCAGCTCAAATTTCATAGCATGTTCCCGACCAAAATCGAAAAAAAACTCATTATGTCTTATGAGGCCTCATTCCTTACTTTAAAAAATTTGCTTCAGTAAGATGATATGTATAGCGTTGGGTAAGAAATAATAAGAAGCACTATGCGTGCATAAATCAAATAAAAAACTTTTGTCAA
>NW_019379672.1:251339-267929 GCF_000648655.2 Copidosoma floridanum
GAATGTATTTAATATAATCTATTTTTATTTTTGCTTTATTTTTTAAAATGTATTCTGAATGTTTTTATTTTATTAAATTTATTCACCTTCAAAAATAACTCTATATCGAATTTTAAAATATTACGTATGTAATTAATTCATTGTAAAATGTAAGTAATATAAGTTATAACTAAATGAATCTGAATTCATGTATAATTTGAGTTTATTTATAGTTATTTCATTAGTGTAATATATACACAAATATTTACCAAGTGCGTCATACTACGAGCTCTTATCTAAATAATCTAATTAAATTATTAATCCTTACAATAGTTTATTTGCCTCAAACAAGCACTACGTTTCTATTAAAAAATACGATAAGAAGCATAATTTATTTAATGAATAGTTGCAAATGTATATGGGGATACAATCTCAAGAGCTTTCACTAGGATCTTTATATGTTTATCACAATTAAGATAGTAGGCAATGTTGTGTGTTGGACAGCATGCTCTTGCAGTTAATACTTACTCTATTATTGTACGTATAATAACAAAACTTGCTCAATTTTTCTCGATTCGTTAACACCTAATTAATTAGTTAATAATAAATTCAGAATACATAACATATTCTCGTCCATGTGCGCGTGCGCGTGCGCGTGTGTGTGTGTTGGTGAGGTTTTGTCCCCCTGAGCGCTTCGCGCGTTAACCCTCGGAAAATTATTTCATATTTACGAAAATTAATCAATTAATAACTTAACATCTACAAAATGATAGACTATATTATATTGTCGATTTAATATATACTTGGAATTAAAGTATTCAGAGATAAAAATTTTATTATAAATTATAAGTGCTTTTTTGTAATAGAAAAATGTACATATGAGCAAATCCCAGTAAATTTTTATTTTGAGGCAAAAAGTGAAAACCTCTAAATTTTGTAGCACACTTATGAAATTTGGTGTAAAGTCTTGTTACGAAGTGTAGAAAGAAATAAACTTATGTTCATCAGTTTTTATTAAATGCTCCAAAAGTTATAAGCAATTGTTTAAACAAACAAAAAAAATAATCATTTTGGCTCGGACAATTTTTTTTCTGTTATTTGGCTTCTTTTAAGAAGAAAATGTATCCTGAAAATTTTTCTTAAAATGCTTCTAAAAACAGTTATGAATTTACTAACTCTGTATCATAGCTTGAATAAATAATGGAGATGGAGCGGTGACAGTGAAAAAATTACTTCAAATGTAGAAACTATAAGGATATAATTTTGGTAATCAAAATAGTAAGAAAATTTTGTGACTGTGATAAGGGAAATGCAGTACAATGGACTCTTTAAATTAGATAATTCTTATATTTGAGAAAAAATATAAAATAATACATAGCTATTTACAAATGCTTTCAATAATCATCATTTGTGGACGTAATTTTTTTTTGAACAAGATCTCAAGGCTCGCTTTTTAACTTCTAATTGCTTTGTATATTTTTCACTTTCTTTTGTACTGATTATATTTCCTTTTGTTTTTGAACTATTTTTTTTTCTATAGCACTGTTCGCTGTTTTATACATTTTTTCTGGTGAATATTTTTTTCTATTTTTTTTTTTTTTACTTTATTACATTCAAAATTCCAAGTACAAGGCTTTAAAGAAAAATGTTGACAAGGGAAACAATTCAATTGATTAATGTGGCAGTAAAAGCAGGACAACGATCTTAAACATAAATTGCAATTATTTTTACTCCAAACGATTTGAAAAATTTGTTTTGTATTTAAAACAGGTTTTAAATCATTAGCCAATAAAACATCAATAGTTACAATATCTGCTTCTGAAATGCAAAATATTTTAACTTTACATCCTTTGCTTATTACAACTTGCTTAATATCATCAGCGGAAGTAATATCCATTCCGTTAGCAACACCACTATCACATAAATTTTTTATGATACCACCGATGGCATCTGCGGAACTCTTTCCATGACCTGGTGCGGTAAAATTCCAGGAAGAATACTCTAAATTTATTTTTTCACACAAATATCTAAATTAAAAAAAATTTGATTTATTTTTGTATTGTGTAGAAGGCCCGTCGCTTTGAAAATGGAAAGCAGTTACTTTAGGATTAACTTCAAATATTAATTTAATTACTGGTTGCAAATGAGCCCAAATAGCACTAGAATCATGTCTTAATGATTCGGACATCGTACAGAAAGAAACACAAGATAAATTTGCAGATTTCGGATCTCTGTAATGAAAAACTCCGGTATGTAATGTAACTTGTTTCTGAGAAGCTCCAAAATGTGCACTGTGAATCTCTGTCGAACAATTGCATAGATAATTTTGTGAAAAATCGATTACTATCATGACTTTGTTATCTCATAAAGTATCTTTCAAAATTTGGATTGCTTCATGTTAGTGATCGGTTACATACACGTGTTTTAGAAAAGGCAATAACTGATCATTAACTTCTTTTATCAAATTATCTACAGTACAATAAATTTTTTCTTTGGACGTAATTTTAACTTTATAAATTAGGCCTTTTGCGCCTGGTCTTTCTACGTTATGAGTTATCCATTTGTAATAAAATACTTGCAAATCGCTGTTGAGCATTGAAATAGCTTGATTTATGCACAGTGAACACACTCCGTAATAACAATCTTTGCTAAAAGTATTACAAACTTTTGATTCCACAAAAATACTCAGATTCTGATATGGCATAATTTTCAGCTGCCCTAATTTCGTAATTAAATAAGACATGTTTGTATCTGTTTTACTCATGCATGTATCTCGACACATTTCTGTGAACAACCTAAAATGGTTTTAATTGAAAAAAATGCAGCGCGTGATACCTTTAGCAAGCCTTCATTTAAATACTTTTTGTGCAAATTATCAATAGAGTCTAGTAAAAATCTTTTTCTTTTTCTTTCTTTATTTTTCACAATAAAGTCTTTTGGCTCCCGGAGCTACCGCCGAGTTATCATCTCGTTCGAAAAAATTTTTTACTTCTGTTAAAACGTTTTGCTTATACTCTGTAGAGCGTTGATTTCGCTGCTGAATCAATGAAGTACGAGAAGAGTATTTATTTTTCATGTAGGTGCTTACCAGATCAGAAGTAACATATTTATTTTTTAATTTATATTTTTGTACAATTTTACCAGAAATAAGCCGAGAAAATGTTGCTTTATCCTTTTCGTTTTGTAAAGTAACTTTTGTTTCTTGTAACTGCTTTATTAAAATAAGCCCTGAATATAATTGTTCTCTTATGTGTTTTTTACCCTTTGATTCAATTACCTTAACTTCCTCTAAAATTGGGTCTTTTTCTATTTTCGAATCCCTAAGCCTTAGAAACTTACCTTAGTGATAATAGATCCGTTAATGCCTCAAAAAAATGTAAGAAGCGTCATAGCCCATAAGAGACTATTTTACTTTTATGAGTAAGTACCGCAGTTTTTACTCATGCAAGTGGCGCTGTATCAAATTGATGCACGGAGCGAATACCCAAGTTTCTTATCTTCACAACAATAGCATCTACTAGTCAATTTCAAACATGTGGCGGTAATAC
This sequence comes from Copidosoma floridanum, assembly GCF_000648655.2. Next base: position 254,867 of record NW_019379672.1, read on the forward strand.
TTCATGTATATTATTCAGAGTTTCTATCGGAAAAATTTATGTTTATATTATTATCCGTGCGATCAGTACCTTTATACTCGTATAATATATACTGTAATAAGTATATTCTGTCCCTTTCAAAAATTCAAAATTTTACTATTTAAAATATACGAATGTTCATTATGAGTTGTAAGAATTACTTTGTTTAGGCAGTGATTTATACCATCCCCATAAATTTGGTTACAAATTTTATCAATTTTCCATCCCTGAGGAATTCCGAAAGAGTTGATGGTTTGGTTTCCAATGTCGATTAACAATGATGAAAGTTTTTAATCTGTTTACCGCATAACATTTTTCAATTTAAAAGTTTTTAAGTGTTTCCATAAAAATCAATATACTTTATAGTTTCACTTATTATATAACTTTTACACCCGTAATTTATTACTGGAAGTATTTGTCTAAAATCGCCTCCTACAATGAATAATTTTCCACCGAATTAAAATCATTATTACTTGAATCTTTTCAAGTTTTTTCCACTATTTCCAAAGCTTTTTTAGGGATCATTGAAGCTTTGTCCCAAATAATAACATTCAGTAAATTTTTTTATTAGTTTCGTATTCTCAAAAAAAAACTTTCAATATTATTTAAATCTAATGGCAATTAAAGCGTTCTAAGACTGTCATCCCTTTAGATAATAAAATTAAAGCAATTCCCGTCTAAGCCGTAGATATAACTTTTTCTTTTTCAAGAAGAAATGAATAATTATTGTTTTACTTAAAAATGGTTTCCTAGAACCTCCTTGATAATCAATGAAATTTAATTTTGTATCACTATTAACAATTTTATTAAAAAATTATTTTTTTGATCACTGTTCAGTTTAACAAATAGATCCTTGAAATTTATTTCTAAATCAATGACAGATGCATTTTTATTAATACTTTTAGATGTTATTGTTTTATTAGGTTCTGGTAATCTATAATCTTTACATGATTTTTCTTAGAGCTTCGACGGCTTAGTGGTTAGCGTGCTGACCTAGCCTCCTAGCTGGAGATACTCAAGGGGTTGTAGGTTCGAAACCCGTCGAAAATTATCGAGATCTTTTTCTCGGTCTTTTCTGATGGGATAAATGCCCAGGATGCCGAAAAATCACTTATGGGATTTTTAAAATAAATAGTCCAATTTTCTTCTTATGTTTGGTCCTCCAGGGGCTTCCTTTTCGAAGAAAAGTCAACACCTGGCCAGCTCATCAAGTAAAGTCACTGTCGGTTATAAAAAAAAACTCGGTACAGCATGTTCAATGGATCATTGGCAAAGATTTTTTCATTATTATTGACAAAATTAGCTTCAAATCCATTGAAATTTCGGAAAAATAAAAGTAGAATGAAAAAATTCTTATCGTTAGTTTTGTGTGTTTATAACAAATTTTCCTACTTTCAAACACCTAAAAAGTTCAGCAAAAGTACCCAAAAAATGGTAACAGTGGCCAAAACAGATTTTTTAGTGTCCAGAAAAACTAAAAATTGTACAAAAAAAAGTTGAATACAAACAAGTTTTGTAGTTCTACGACGAAGAGAATAAGCAATCTTAAGCTCCAATCGGTAAAGCTGTTTTCCCGAAAATTACAACAACAAAAAAAGTCATTTTTGGCATTTTTAAAAATTTGGTAACTCATATTTTAATTAATATTGAGAGCTAAAGAGCGAGCAAATTAGGTATCATAGCCTTTTACATACACAAAAATTTTAGCAAAATAGGTTGTAAACTTTTCGCGAGCCGCTAAGAAAACTAAAAAAAGGCCCTTTTATAGTTTGGCGCAACGGAGCTAAATTTTTTAAAAAACGTTTTTGTTCGTCAAGAGTTCATGCATAAGATCTCCGAATGCTGATTTGTTTAACCACGAGCAAGTATGTTAAACATTAATGTAAAAAAGCAGTCCTTCGCGCTCGGCGCACTGGGCTGGGTACTGAGGTGGTGGGGGCACACCTAAGCGGCTCAGTTGGCTAAAATTTTGTGTGTATTTTAAGGGTTATATTATCTACTTTTTGTCTAAATTAGAGCTGTAAATATTAATTGTAACGCGAGTTATTGAAGTTTAAAAAAGTTCCAAAAATAACAGTTTTTTCGAAATTTTCGAGACAACAGCTTCACCGAATGAAGTTCAACGCGGCTTGTTTTTTTTGTCCTAGAATTGCGCAACTTCTTTGTGTTCAACTTGTTATTTTACGTTTTTCATTTTTTTTCCTAGGCGTAAGAAATCTGTTTTTGCCACTTCTACCATTTTTTGGGGCCCCTGCTGAATTAGTTAGGTATTTGAAAGTAGTACAATTTGGTATAAACACAAAAAACCTATGATAATAATTTTTTTCATGCTACAGTTAATTTTCCGATTTAAAAAGCTAATTTTATCATACTATATAATAATAAACTTAACAATAGCTGGGGTGTGCTTGAGACAATCGCTGCGCTCTGTAAATAGTACTCGGTAGAATAGGTGACCGCCGTATTATGTGGCACTACTTCGAAAAAATTTTTTACTTCTGTTAAAACGTTTTGCTTATACTCTGTAGAGCGTTGATTTCGCTGCTGAATCAATGAAGTACGAGAAGAGTATTTATTTTTCATGTAGGTGCTTACCAGATCAGAAGTAACATATTTATTTTTTAATTTATATTTTTGTACAATTTTACCAGAAATAAGCCGAGAAAATTTTGCTTTATCCTTTTCGTTTTGTAAAGTAACTTTTATTTTGAGGGGGGGCTAAAAGAAAAATTCAAAATTTTGAGGGGGGTTGAGGAGAGCTTGGTGGCTAAATTTGGTGTTACAACTTTCGTATCTTGAAAAATAGATGGGTCACGTGATAAAGCCTTTTTATTCGTTTTGTGATCGGTCGAGTCAAAACTGGTGAAGGGCACGTAAATTTTAAAACTAAATTAAAAAAACCTTAATTGGTAAAAATTAAATTTAAATGTTGTAAAATAGTTAAACATTAGATTGTTTTCTTAAAATCGTGTAAATAAATGTTTTAAGATGGGGGTTGGCTTGCGAAGCGCACAGGGGCAAAGCCCCTAGTATATTATAAGTTATATACTAGTGGAGTTTCACCCCCCTGCTTGGCGCGCTAAACTCCCCCCTCTAACATATTACGCTAGAATTATAACTTTTCCTAAGAGAGTTTTGGGTTTTTATTTACTAACCCTTGAAAAATTATGTAATCATATAATGAATTGTTGAGAAGAAAAAAAAAAATTTTTAAAAAGAATCTAACAAGATTTAAAAGACTTGGTAATTTCTCTGAAATACTTGGAAGGAGATTGGGTGATGAAATATTGTTTTTGTGAAGGATAATGAACGTTTGTGTTTTAAAATAATATTAAATAAAGCAAAAAGAGTAACATCATTCGAATATTTCAGAACATATAATACATTTACTCTGAAAACATTTTAAGATACGTCTATTGCAATAAAATTGATGGAATATGACACTCATATTAATTAATTTATTTAGTAAATCAACAATTTATTGTATAACTTTAGCTTGGATAAAATAAAATTATTGCATTCTGGTTTATAAGTAATGCAAAAATTATAAGTCCAATTTTTTGGGAAAACTGGCTAACTGCGTCATTTGTGTGTATCCAACATATGGACACAAATGTACGAAAAATTTCATAGTTTATTTCCTTAAATTTTTACACAATAAAATTTTTAGAAACTACAATTATATTTTATTACATTTGGAATCATTACTTTCTAACACATAATCAGTATGCATGGAATGTTCAAAAAATTTGTATACAGTCTTGAAAAAAACATAGACTTAACATTCACGTCATTTCATGGTTATTATTATTTTGCTCAATAAGGAAAAGTTTTTCAAATTAATGGTTATGGCCACGGATACCAGCAAGAACTATGACGGTTCTCATCAAATTTTTTTCAACTAACACGCTAAAATTTATGTAATTACAAATTTTTTATTCCTACTGAATTTATTTAAAAATTAAATAAACGTTTAGTAATTGGTAAGCATTACAATAATAGTTTTAAAAAAATACTTTGTAGACAGTAGCTTAAAATGAAACATTCTAATAATGTATTAAATACTTTTTTGAATAATATTTTTACATTTAAAGTAGGAGTAAAAACGATAGCCAATAAAATGATTTCCTAAGCTAGTAGCCACAAAAAATAGTGATTAAAGAAAAATTTTTTTTTTGTTACTATATTTTAGATAAAATGTGTGTATTGGGGTACAATGTTGATTAAAGAATAGAAAACCTACGTATAATAATGTTGAAATACGGATAGTGAAGTCTGTGAAATGCTATTGCCGATGTAAAAATGCCAGAGGCCATATTGTGAGAGAACAAATGTATCGGCATGTAGGAAAATATTTTACTTTTTTTTTTGAACCGTAACGGATAAGACATTATAGAAACATAGAGGTAGAGGAATGGTTTGTGAGGTTGTTTGGTGTGTTTTTTTTTCTTTATATTTCAGAATAATGTAGATTGATATTTATACAAATGGTCAGTAATTTCAAGGAATTGTAAAAAAAAGGCTAAAATAAAAAGTTTATCATGTTACAGTCAACATTTTCATTTGTTTTACAAGTAATAATTATTTTAATACATCTTTTCGTAAGTTAAAACGTTTTGCTTATACTCTGTAGAGCGTTGATTTCGCTGCTGAATCAATGAAGTACGAGAAGAGTATTTATTTTTCATGTAGGTGCTTACCAGATCAGAAGTAACATATTTATTTTTTAGATGAGTGGCGTAACAAAGTTGCAAACAAAAAGCTTTTAGTGTTTACTTTAAAAAATATCCACGTACCACAATGCTTCTTATCAGTGGTTGATGTTTCTACCGAACGAGGGTATTCTGAAATACTAGCTGAACATATTAATGCTGCCATAAAGTTGGCCAAGGACCAGTATGGAACAAAAGTTATTGCCTTCATAAGTGACAATGATAGCAAAATCGTATGTGCAGGTAGGCTTATTGAAGAAAAATTCCAAAAACCACTTATACAAAACACATGTGCTAGTCATTCTGGAAATCTCTTAATAAAAAGTTTAGTATCATTAGAATTTTGTGACATACTTAGAAATATTGTTAGCACTTTCAGAAATCCTAAATATGAATCTCTTTTGATTCAAGTTGGTGGATCAAAATTAAAAAACTACCCCGATACACGCTTTTGTTTTGTTAGAGACACTTGTGAAGCAATTTTCAAGAATTTAGATTATCTGAGAGACGTTATTCTTTTACCTGATACCGATGTTTGTGACGAAATCAGAGACAAGATTTTTAGCGAACAATTTCAAAAAGATTTGGAAAATAATATTGACATTGTAACGCCAGTTTGTCAGTTGATAAACGCTGCTCAGGGGCCATCTGTCATTGCTGCTGACGCTACAGAGATGTGGTTGAGACTGAATTTTTCTGATGCCAAATGTAATGCTGAATTAAAAAAAAGGTTAACGAAATGCATTTACCCAGTTGGCTATGCTGCAAATTTTCTCCACAACAAATACAAGGGGTGTAAGCTTAATGAAGAACAAAAAAAAATAGCTATTCAGTTTATTAAAAAATACTCCGATACCAAAACTTATGCAGAATTTGAATATTACTTGAGCAATAGAGATAAATTTTTACGTTATGAAGAGAACTGCTGTCCTTTATCCTACTGGAGTTTATGTGGTTATAAACTGCCGTTATTAAGCAAGTTTGCTATGGACATAATGATTGTACNAAAAAGACTTAAAATTTTTTGGTAAAAGTGATTTTTAATAAATTAATAATGAATGAATTATTCAAGATCATTATACATGTACAAATCAAGTTATATATCATTTTAATGGTTTTTAAGGCCGCTTATTTCGAATGTGATACGCAAATATTGGCAAAATGTCATTAAATAAATGTATACATTATTTCTTTATGTATATATAGACAGTGGGAGTTATATATTATGGTTATATTTGTATCACTTATATCAACCTAAAAAAATTATAGAATTATTGTATTAATTTTTTTTGTATGAATCTAACAAAATAATTTACTTATCTATATTATATTTTAAATGTGTTATACGATCGAATGTAAAAAATTCTCGGCAACAAGTATATTATTTTATCATCGACAAAAACGCCTGAATTCATTATTTTCTTTAACTGAAACCTATACACCTTTAAACAATAAGTCAGATAAAAGTGGTTTATGAAATGTGGTTGTATATTCAGGTAGAATAAGCTTTCTGGATCGGAAAATTCCTATTGGACGGGAAAATTTTTTTTGTACATATCGAAGTGTCAGGATTTGATACCAATAAAATTTATTAGTAAATAATGAGCACTAAGGTGTCAAAAAAATATTAAAAACTAGTTTTTTGCTTTTAGAAGAAAAACTCCAGCTCGGACAAAAAAAGGTTGAACGTGACATATGTGTGCAAGAAATAAACAAAGAGATTGAGCCCTGGTAGAGAAAAATTGGTCCAAAGGATCATCCTTAATTTGATAGTTTGTAATTCAACTTCCCCTTAATGCATAGGAACAAAAATTATAACGTTTTTTAAAAATTAAAATACCCTTCCAGTCAACTTAAAAAAGGTCACTTTTTACACAATTCGACGGTTTGCAAAAAGTTTAAACATTTTTATATAAACATTTAACTGTAGCTAGAAGACCACAAAACTGACATCGTATTCAAATTTCAGCTCTGTACAAAAATAATCTTTTCTCGTCCAATATGAATTTTCTGTATTTTTAAAGATTTTTCCGCTTATTCTATCTCAGGAATAAGGAAAAAAAAAATTTTTAATACTGTTAAAAGATCCAAACTACATGAGATAAATAATTACAAAATTTAAACAGTATTAACAAGATATAACAAATGTAATATAAGAAACTGCAGGTTATACATACAAACAAGTTATCTAACACCTGGCTAGTTTCTTGTAATAACACATTTCTGGTTGATTTTATACAGCACTTCAATATAAAAAATACATTTAAATACTTTTATACGTCAATCATACTGGTGTTGAATATTACGTAATTTATATATAGTCAGTATAAGAACTATTTGTATAACTAACTCATTGTGATCAGTTAGGCATAATGATAACTGAATAAATTAATTTATTTAATAATAATTAAGAAATAGTTGCGCTCACAAAACATGAGCGTGAGTTGATCAATATTTAAAAAATAAATAGTCATTATTCCATGAAATCGGTGATTAGATTTTAATGTTTGACAATACTTTCATAATTTAGTTAAGTAGTTTTATCGATAGTGAGTCTTCAAATTTTTATTTTTGTGCCTTTTTTCTAATCATTTATTGTAAGTGATGAATACATCAAAAAATTTTGTTTTAACGACTATTATTATTTGTGTTTAATGGTTCAAATAGAAATACGAAGTTACTGTTTTAATGAAAACTTTCCTAACTCATTATTTGTTTTGATTATTGTACATTCAACAGAAATAAGCAAACTCAATGCGATTAGTTATGAAAACTTACCAAGTCCTCATCTTGCGAAATGCGAGTTTTACTTCTTTTTAAAGGTAAAGGACTTGTAATTTTTATTTTATACATTTGTTCGTGTTCGCCTCTCCAGTTGTTGCCCAAGCACTTATCTCTAATTATAAATTGTAGCAATTACAAAATAATATATCCAATTTTCATGCGTGTTAACCAAAACTTACAAGTGATGGGCGCAAAATGTTTGATCCTTTTTTATATACTTTTGTTTGCATTTCGTGCATTCAATTTTTATCTTTCCATCTTCTGTAACTTCGTTAAAGTAAACCCACAAAGTATGTTTTGGATTCATCGTTGAACCTGTTAAAAAAAGATATTAAACAAAGTTGTTTGGCAATACAAGTAAAAAGGTCAGGTGAAATATAATTAAAAAATTAGAAATACAAATGTTTGTACGATTGTGTGTACGATGAAGATGATTTTTTCAAAGTAGAATTCGATAAAACAATATTACAACTTGTGCTCGGTGTATGGGTATGTATTTTTATCCTTCTATATCATATAGTTCTAAGCATTTAAAAAGTAGTGATGATAGCTTGAGGGTTACCTGCCGTATCAAGTAAAGGGCAAATAAATATTTTTTTATCACTAGGGTTAATTTTTTGAAGTTATACTTTTATAGGTGCGTTCTGCCCAACATAGTAAATCAACGATTTCAGATTGGAGACCTTGAGAAAAAGTGTAACGTAGTGCTCCGATATTGGACTGAAAACTCGCGCACATTTCTGCGGAGGAAGTATCTCATTGGCCAAGCAATTGCGCGTCGTTCAAACACCTCAAACTTACAAACCCAGCGCGCAAAGCCCGAAAACACCAACCCAAGTACTTAATACCCANAACAGCAGCGCAAATTCCAGTAATACAAGAAAGCGGTTGGCAATCTCTTTTGAAGAGAATTGATCTGGTGTTAAAAGATTGGCTACTGATAACCGGAAAGCTTATTGTAAGACATGCAAAAAAGACTTAAAATTTTTTGGTAAAAGTGATTTAGTATCTCACGGTTCAAGTACTACTCACAACGATAATTTTAGTGCTGTGATCGATTCAGGTTCTCTTGTTATCGTGGTTAATGACCCGTTAATGAGGGTCTATCATTTCAAGAAAGAACTCATGTAGCCGAAATGCGTACGAGCTTGCTTATCGCACAAAATAATGTCAGTGTTTAATTAGTAAATAATTTAGTTCTGTACGTAAAATCTGTCGCCTAAGATTTCGAAACGGTCAAAAATATGCAAATGAAGTCCGATAAATGTTCGGAAGTTATTAAAAATGTTTTATACCGTTACGAGTTTTCAAAGCATAAAGAAATTTTGAACGGTACATTTTTTTCAGTTATGGTAGATGGGAGCACAGACATAATCAACAATAATTTGCTTTGTATTGTATTTAGTATTATTCGCATGAAAAAAAGTCAATTCCAAAAAACACGGAAGATCTTGCTCACAGCATTTATTCTTATCTTTCGTGTAGTCCAAAGCGAACGAAAACACTTTTGAAAAATTTAGAATATTTAGATTTGCCTGGTAATAAAGCCCTAAAGTTGTCCGGAACAAGCTGGCTTAAAGCTCACAGATGCTTTGATCGTCTTTTTAGCCCGCGCTTATAGATTTCTTAGTGTAGAAGTTTTTAGAGAAAACAAGCTCATTACAAAGTGAAAAGAAACCAGAATCGAACGCAGAAAAAAAAATTTAATTTATTGCAAGATCCTACAATTGAAGCTTACTCATATTTTTTTAGAATTAATCCTAAGAATTTTAATTCATTGAATGAAAAACTTCAAAGTAAGAATTTTAAAACCGATCAGATCAAAAAATCGGTGCAGAATTTGTTAAAAAATATTTCTATGAATTTTATTAATACACAATCCCTGAAAAACATTTTTTTGCCTTGTTCCGACGTTCACGAAAATCTATTGCCTTTAAATGAAATGTACTTGGGACCCGCGTGTCCCTAAATTTTAAAAGAAATGACGGTTCAACAAGTTGAAGAAGTTTTAATTGATTGTCAGAAATTTTACGTATCCGCATTTACAGATATTAGTAAACGTGCTGCAAGCGTGCCAGGTCAGAGGGTTAAGCTTCTCAGGATTTTAATTTTTAAAAAAATCAAGCGCACTGGCAGCAAATGCACCGGGTGATTGGGCTTAGCTGCACGGGATTTTAATTTTAAAAAAAATCAAGCGCGCTGGCAGCAAGCTCGCCGGGTCATTGTGTTTAACTGCTCAGGATTTTAATTTAAAAAAAATTAAGCATGCTGGCAGAAAAAAAAAACAGTTTCCAAAAAGATTTGAATTTTAACCCTCCGTCCTCTTGCACACTGGCCGAGCCCCTTACCTACTCTGTTATGAGCAAGCCTGACAATGTTGAATCTATTGCTACTTTATCTTGTCACACAGTTCGTAATTTATTTTTGATGTAAATTTTTATTCACTGCGTTTTATTCATTTGGCTTAATTATACATCCAATAAAAAATTTATTTATTCAATGAAATATATTTTTTGGGTACATGTTTTTTTCAAAAATTTGGAAATTGGTATATATTATCACAGCAGCTTTCATATGTATTCATAAACATTTATTTACTTATCATTAATTTGTTACTTTAAAAATCAATAAATGATTGTTTGTACAATTTTTCACATTTATTCATGATTAAATAAAATTGGTTAAAAGAATAAGAAATTCAATTCATAAAATTAAGAAAGTGTGCTGTGGTGCCGAGAAGTGTGGCGTAGCGTGCGGAAAACCGAAAGTACGTCATGCGGGGCAAGACGAAGGGGGAAGAATCAAGCAAAATCCACTTCTGTTACACTTTTTCTCAAGGTCACCAATCTGAAATCATTGGTTTACTTCGTAGGGCAAAACGCGCCTATTGAAGTATAACTTAAGAAATAAAAAAATTAATAATTAATGGTAAAAGATGTTAATTTATTTCCACTTTGTTATATTGATCTTTCAACATCTGTAACACATGTATACTCTCTCTCTCTCTCTCTCTTTCGCACTGTATCAGTTTTTATCACGTTAAAAATATTCCGTTGATTTGTCAATGAGATAATGATGAGCAATATTTATTTTGTCTTGTGATTTTGATACCTCTACTTCACACTGCTCGTATAAAATAGTAGACTGCCACAAAAATTATGAGATCTTGTAGTCGTTACTTTTACATCACAATATAAAATATTTGATCTTTATTATAATTAATTTAGATTTCACTTAAGATCAAATATTTCATATTGTGATGTAAAAGTAACGACTACAAGATCTCATAATTTTTGTGTATTCAGTCCTGGAAAGATGGATCAAAGTATATATCAGTTATTTACAAATTAACGCTTATAAATTGACATCCCACATGAACAAATTTTAAAATGTAGGTAATATAATCGAGTAAATACGGTATTTTCAGGAAAAACAATGAAAGTGAAGGGTCCCAGTGAAAAGAAAAAAAGGTATACTTACCCTAAATAGATACTCTACTCTACTCATTTTCAAATTAGAATCATAAACTTTGTCTACCCTGTATCGTTACAATGACAGGTTATGTCATACCTAGAGCTCAATAATTGGGACTCCAAAATACGGACAGGCCTCCATAATATGGGCTCGATAGTAGGTACATAGGCTGTACAGGGGCTCGATAATAGAGCCAGAATATAGTTTTTTTGTTTAATTAATAGTTATTGTAATCATTAATTTTTTACAGCAGAAAAATTCTCACGTATAGTTCATTAGTTAAATAACTAATTAATACTTAAATTACGACAAAATAGTTGAATCTACGTGATAATTACTTACATTCATTTCTTAAAAATTTTTCTTAGACCCTCGAAAATAGGGACATCTACCCCATATGACTATATTCGTAATACAGAATGTACTATCATATTCTGTGAGACCGTATTGGTATCACATAATGGGCCATGTATATATATATAATTTTTATGCATGGATTCGAAGGATAAATACTTCTTTTGTATATTAGAAAAATTGCTGTGATTATACTGTGCTGTTCACCATTTATCTTTTTTTATATATTTGTATAATGCTCGCGAAAACAATCCAATGCCTGCTCACAAACTTAGTTGCGTGAATACGTGCGCCTAGCAGACAGCTATTTATATACCTCTTTCTGTCAACAAAGTCCTTGGGGAACGTGCTGACTTTTCATGCATCATGTTTCAACAGTGAGTAGCTACGTTACATTTTTGTTTTCGTTCGTATTTTAGCGTTGGTAGGTTATTATACTGTTGATACATCGTTTTAGTATCGGTCATAAGGAGTTTGTTTACATTTCGTTCGGAGAATTTCCAAAAATGGTCTTGCCATTAGTTATTTTTCTTATAACTCGTACCGTTTATCTAGGAATCGCGATCTTTTTTAGTGCATTAATATCTAACCTTGATAGTCTACCTAAAAACAAGAAACGACCGAACAGCAGCGCAAATTCCAGTAATACAAGAAAGCGGTTGGCAATCTCTTTTGAAGAGAATTGATCTGGTGTTAAAAGATTGGCTACTGATAACCGGAAAGCTTATTGTAAGACATGCAAAAAAGACTTAAAATTTTTTGGTAAAAGTGATTTAGTATCTCACGGTTCAAGTACTACTCACAACGATAATTTTAGTGCTGTGATCGATTCAGGTTCTCTTGTTATCGTGGTTAATGACCCGTTAATGAGGGTCTATCATTTCAAGAAAGAACTCATGTAGCCGAAATGCGTACGAGCTTGCTTATCGCACAAAATAATGTCAGTGTTTAATTAGTAAATAATTTAGTTCTGTACGTAAAATCTGTCGCCTAAGATTTCGAAACGGTCAAAAATATGCAAATGAAGTCCGATAAATGTTCGGAAGTTATTAAAAATGTTTTATACCGTTACGAGTTTTCAAAGCATAAAGAAATTTTGAACGGTACATTTTTTTCAGTTATGGTAGATGGGAGCACAGACATAATCAACAATAATTTGCTTTGTATTGTATTTAGTATTATTCGCATGAAAAAAAGTCAATTCCAAAAAACACGGAAGATCTTGCTCACAGCATTTATTCTTATCTTTCGTGTAGTCCAAAGCGAACGAAAACACTTTTGAAAAATTTAGAATATTTAGATTTGCCTGGTAATAAAGCCCTAAAGTTGTCCGGAACAAGCTGGCTTAAAGCTCACAGATGCTTTGATCGTCTTTTTAGCCCGCGCTTATAGATTTCTTAGTGTAGAAGTTTTTAGAGAAAACAAGCTCATTACAAAGTGAAAAGAAACCAGAATCGAACGCAGAAAAAAAAATTTAATTTATTGCAAGATCCTACAATTGAAGCTTACTCATATTTTTTTAGAATTAATCCTAAGAATTTTAATTCATTGAATGAAAAACTTCAAAGTAAGAATTTTAAAACCGATCAGATCAAAAAATCGGTGCAGAATTTGTTAAAAAATATTTCTATGAATTTTATTAATACACAATCCCTGAAAAACATTTTTTTGCCTTGTTCCGACGTTCACGAAAATCTATTGCCTTTAAATGAAATGTACTT